>JAWRVF010001426.1:0-70793 GCA_036785485.1 Physcomitrellopsis africana | reverse complement strand
AAATGGTTAAAGAATAAAATGACTATTTGACTAATGAGGAGGAAGATATGATCTTACAAATGTTTACACAAACCTGTCTGGTCAGCAACAAGAGTGATATAACCAAAGATAAAAGTTTTGTGGAATGTGAGAAGATGGTGGAAAATAACGAAGAGGGGATGAGAGGCTATGACATAAAGGTCCAGGCCTTGCAAATTCAAGAAGAAAAAGAAGAAGCAGTAGATGGAATAGTATCTGTGGCAGTACATGGGAGAAATATTGAAGTAGAAGTGAGGACCTTTGATTGTGCAATTGTGCATGGGATTGATAGAGAAGACAAAGAAGGAATGGATTATATTCAATTATTTTGGGCTAGAGCTACCACAGAGACAAGGGTCAAACTTGGAGGATTAGATGAATCAGTTTTGGCTCTTGTGGACCATGGCTCAGAGATAAACATTATTTCTCGAAATATTTATGAGAAAAATAAATGGCCAATTGATACTAATCACGGATGGGTTATGAGGGCTGCAAATTGTGGGCGAACACAATTATTTGGAGCTTGTCCGGCAATTGCGACAAAGATTGGAGATGTGGAAGTAGAACAAAATTTTTTTGTTCAAAATGATGGTGCTTATCCCGTGATATTAGGACAACCTTACATCACTGCATCAAGAATGGAAACCAAGGTGTTGAATGATGGATCTCATTATGCACGAATTCGTAGCTGTGATGGCAAGAAATCTGTACAATTCTTGACAGTGAAGTCTGAACATGAGAGGCATCGAGTTTGTCTTAGGGATGGGCCTCTGCCTAATTCTTTACACTTTTCGGATTTCTGAATTGCACTCGTGGAGAATGGGGATCCACGGGTGCAGAAGGACCGAATATTTTTGAGCACCCCAATATACATGGCATTAAAAGTAGATTTGTTGGAATGACTAAGTGTGGATTTGTGAGTTTTACGGATATGAAAGATCTGGACTGTGTAAATAAAAAGATCATTAAAAAGATGGAAAAAAATCTAAAAAATGTAAAGGCTTTTTTAAATGGTGAATATATTTCTAGAATATATGAGAAAAAAGGCATTGGAGATGATATATTGCAAGTTTTATGCAACTTGCAGATTAAAGAAGAAGAAAGAAATGGTACAGATATTATGATTGAAATTCACTCGAGAGCATTGTATCAAGAAATAATAGATGCAATGAATAGCAAGGATTTATGCCAAAGTTATAAGATGGATCTTGAGGCCATGGTAAATACAAAATATAAAACAGTGGCCAAAAAGGTAAAGCCTATAGCAACTCAACTTCCATTGGATACTGATGAGTATGTCAAACAAGCAGAGAAGGAGCCAAGCTTAAGAGAAGCTAAGAAGATTGGGCACAAGTTTACTAAAGAAACATCAGCAAACTTGAAGATTAGAGGGAGAGAATTCTTGTTAGAAGAAGAAAAAAAGATATTTCAAGAGATGTTCTCAAAACATGGAAAGGCTTTTACCTCTTCACCAGATGAGATTGGATGTGTGCGACCAGGTTTAGTAGCACCTATGGTTATTTTTATAGTACCACATGTGCCATAGGATTTGAAGCCAATACCAGTTCCACGAGCATTACTTCCCAAATTAGTTGACTTATTGAAGGAGAAAATGTCTATGAAAATACTCGAGCCTTCAATGGCTTCATATTCTAATTGTTGGTTTACTGTTCCTAAAAAGTCTGAAGCATTACGATTCATCCAAGGTATGCAAACAGCTAACCAGGTTACCATTAGGAACAAAGGATCAGGACCAATTGTGGATGAAGTAGCAGAAACATTTGCTGGACATGCCATATATTCCATTCGAGATCTATACTCTGGTTATGATCAATTTCAATTGGCCGTCAAAAGCAGAGACTTGACGACCATGAAGACTCCGTTAGGATTGATTCAAATGTACACATTGCCTCAAGGTGCTACAAACTCAGTGGCACATATGCAAAATGCAATGAATCAAATCTTGAGAGAGTTTGTACCAGAAAAGACTATATCCTTTGTGGATGACATTCCTATCAAAGGATGTAAAGAAGAATATAAAGACTCTACTTTGGATGATGATGGTTGCAGAGCATTTGTAAGAACGCACATTAAAGATGTTGATAAGATTTTATGCAAGATTGAAGAAGAAAATTTGACTCTTTCAATTGAAAAGTCTAAATTTGATTTTGGAAAAATTATGGTAATTGGACATCTTTGTGGACAGTATGGAAGAAGGCCTAATCCTGAGAAAGTTGATGCTATTATAAAAATGATAGCTTGCAGTAACATCACTGAAGTGAGAAGGTTTCTAGGAGCATGTGTCTTCTATCAAATATGGATACCTCATTTTACTCACATATCAGAGCCTCTTTACAAATTAATAAGGAAGGGAATTAAATTTCTTTGGAAACAAGAGCAAGATTTGGCGATGGAAGACTTGAAAGGAATTTTAAAGTCACCTCCAGTTTTAAAACAAGTTGAATATGATAGCGGAAGACTGGTGATTCTTACAGTAGACACAAGTCCAATAGCCATAAGGTGGGCTATTGGCCAAGATGATATAAAGGGAGATAGATTTGCTATTCGTTTTAGAGCAAGGATTCTTACAAAACGCCAGAGAGCATATCTTCAAGTGAAGAGAGATCTTTGGGGTACACTTACTGCTCTAACAACTGAAAGAAATTACTTGATTGGAGCAAATGTTGTGTTGGAAACTGATTGCTTATCTCTTCTTGGTATGATTGCCAATTGTTCTTCATCAGACATTGCCATGCTTCGATGGATAGCATATATCAAGTCATTGAATCCAGTTTTGGTGCACATTGTTGGAAAAATGAATCCTGTGGCAGATACGTTATCAAGGGCCAAGTATTTTCATGAAGAAGAAATGATGGCTCATGAGGAGAGTGAAGACTTTTTAGAAGAAAGGTATGTATTAGCTGTTGATAGAAAAAATTCAACTAATGACATCTTGCCATTCAAAGTAGAATTATATAAGGGGAGATTACAAGATATTGGACTCTATTTGAGCACTTTGAAGAAGCAAGAAGGGTGGATGGATAAAACTTTTAAAGATATTAGACATCAATCATACGGATATCTGTTGAGAGATGGACTTCTTTGGAAGAGGGCAAAAAGAGCTGATGAATTACCTTTGAGAATAGTAGATGATCTTGAAACCAAAATCCACGAGCTTAGAGAATTTTATGATGCCCTTTGGGCTGGTCACAGAGGAGTTTGGGCCACTTATACAAAGATTAAGGAACGATATTGGTGGAAGGATTTATATAAGGATGTTGAAGAATTTGTAGCTTCATGTATTGTATGTCAACTTCAATCTAAGGCTCGATACAGGGATGAACTACATCCCACTTATCTTCCTTCAATTCATTTCCAATGGATGATTGACTTAGTTGCAATGCTATTTAGAATTTGAGAAATGAAGTATCTTGTTTTGGCAAAGAAGAGCTCTCAAACTTTGTTGAAGGAAGAGATCTTCAAACTAAGACTATGGAAGGAATTTGCAGATTCATTCTTGAAGATATTTTTAGCAGATATAGAAGTATTGGAAGAATGAGAGCTGATAGAGGTGAATTAGATATAATTGAAGCAAGATCATTTTTCCAAAGATATGGTGTACAGCTAAGATTAACAACTGCTTACAATCCTGAAGCTAATGGCAAAATAGAGAGGGGGCACCCTCCTATCATTCATGCCTTAGTTAAGGCTTGTAGAGAGAAGCCTAATCTTTGGCCTAGGCTATTGCCATTTGTATTGTGGGCTGATAGAACCACCCATAGCATTGTCATTGGATATATGCCAGTAGAACTTATGCATGGACATAAGCCTATTATGCCTGGAAAAAAATCAGTTCCAACTTGGATATTTTTGTTTTAGGAAGATGATATTACAAGAGAAAGGCTATTAGAACTTCGCATTCAGCAGCTTAGAAAATTGCCTGAAGATATGCAAATAGCATTAAAAAGGCTTAAGGCTGCTAGATTGAGCAATAAAGAGAGATTTGACAAAACCTATAGACTGAGGTCTAAGAAAATTGAAGAAGGTGATTGGATATTGGTATTTGACAGTTCATTAGAACATCAGCATAGCACAATGAAGAAGTTTGCACGAAGATAGTTTGGACCATATGTGGTGGTTAAAGTACATACCAATGCCACTTATTTGCTGCGAGAGTTGGATGGAACTTTTTTGAAGATCCCAATAGCAAGCAAAAGAATTAAAACATTTAGAAAAAGGGATGGAAAGTTTCACACCAATGATCTTGAAGAATTCTTAGCTCCATCAGAAAATAAAGAAATATCAAAAGGTGATGAAGAGATTGAAAGGGAAGATGAAGAGGATTAAACTTGGCACATACCAGAGGATGTGCAAGATTAGAGGAGGAGCATGTCATATTGCATTTACGTGCAGTGTATAAAAATATTAAATATCTTGTATCTATTGTTAATATATGTGTGAATGCTAGAGGTTATTTTAGAAGATATTATAAGGAGAGGATTTATTATAGCCACTTAGTTAGTGAATTAAGATGGCTATTTGTTTTGTTCCTACCTTATTTATATCCTAGAATAGACTCTTTTGTAATTAGAAGAAAAGTAAAGGTTCTTTTACCTTTCTTGTTGACTTTTGAGGTAGAATGGACCTTATGAAGGGTAAGAAAGAAGAGCATGGGGTGAATAAGGCCCATCCAATAGGATTTGGCTGCCCATGTGGGCGTCTCATAGTCTAATATAGAAAGAAAGGGAGATATACTCCTCTTGTTAGACCGAGAGGGAAGGCAGTTTTGAATAGTGAACTTTGGAGAGAGATAGCTCCGAGGAGATAGAAGTGTTTGTAGTGAAAATTGATGGGTGTGTTCTTCAAGTTGTGAGGATTTTAGAACCTACTCACTTGCTTGTATTGGAGTTGTGAACAAAAAGGTTATGCTTGTTTTAGTAGAGTGAGGTTTGCTGCCACCGACGAAGAGGGGCAGAAACTTTGAGCTGCCACTGCAAGTTTGATTTCAACTCTTTCTTAGTGAAATTTATAGAGAGTGTGGAAAATTGTGCTAGCTTTCTATCAAGACATCTCTCGTAGCATTTGGAGTTGAAGAGCAAAAGTTGTGAGCTTGAGAGTGGGAAAGGGTTTGCTGCCACCGATGAAGAGAGGCAGAGACTTTGTTCAACCACCTAAGTCGGACAGTCTCTTCAATCTTTTTGATATTTAGATGCTTATAAAAGCTTGTGTAAGCTTTCTATAAAAACAAAAATCAATACATTTGGAGCTTTGATGAAAGTTTTATGAGCCGTGAAGTGTCAAAGAGGGCAAATTGTTGCTAGGGTTTGAAGAGTAGAATCAACTAGCTACAAAATCTGGAGTTTGAGAGGCATGCATGCGAAATTTTAGAACAAGTTAGATGATGGAGTGAGCTTTCTAAAAAGCTATTGCATGTCCAATTTGGAGAAGGGAAGTGATCACAACAAAGGCTGAAGTGAAGAGGAGCTTTGTTGCCTTTGCATTTGCTTGGAAATTTTAGTGCCTACTTCTTTTAGTCATACCTTTTAAACGGTAAGTCATCTATTTGTGAAATTTTGATATGTTTTATAATGGATTCTTGGCTTTCTATAGGCTATAAGCACGCTTGATTCGACCTTTGGATGAATTTTTAGTGATTTATTTAGTTTCAGCTTGTTGTATAACTTGTATTCCTCATATGCGGTTGTATTTTGAGGTATACTTGAATACATACATACTTTGCTTATACCTTTTATATAAGTATATATACTTGTATTTATATCAAGTATTTATACAAGTATTCTATAAGTATTCTATAAGTATTCTATAAGTATTATATATAATATTTGTACAAGTATTATACCAAGGATTTATACAAGTATTTGTACAAAGTTATACAAGGATTTATACAAGTATTATTTAAGTATTTATTTAAGTATTATTCAAGTATTTATACTTTATATTTGTATAAGACTTGTATAAGTATAATACAAGTATAACTTGAAAGCTTGAAGAAATATTGTGCAAGTATAGAACATACTTGCACGGCTTCCTCTCATGTTCCCTGCTAGTTCTAGTAGCAGCTAGGAACCCGACGTTTTCCCAAGGCAAATTCTCTCTATCCGACACTGGTCTTCAACCTCCAATTCACCGCAAAGAACTTCACGTAACAAACAATCATAATTTCTTATTCATCCACATATATATAAATTTTTTATTTTATTACTGTACTTCATCATTGACACGGTATAACCCTTCGGAATAGAATCCGGATCCTCCGCTACAGTCTAACAAAAGAAAAGAGAGAGAGGTAGTGCCAAGCTTATCCCGATTCAGGACTATCACAGTCTAGTCTAACTCCCTTGTATCGAATCGATTTATACTTGCCCCGTCTATGTTAACTTCTTCACAATCGCTGATAACTACTTTTCTTAACTTCCTCATCCATTCTGCCTTCTAAACTGGCCATTCATCGGCTTCTTGCCTATTCTTAATCCTACAAACTATGTATTATAAATCCTAAAATTTCTACCCATTCTACATAGCCCCACTTCTAATTGTGCAGCGCCCTCGCAAACACAAAATTGGTAAAAATATTTATTATGAAGTTGGCTCTTGAGATTGGGATGCTCTTGGATTCGTAGGAGGTTCCTCTGCGTCTGGTCTTAATGGCACGTCCTCATCCTCCTCCGATAAATCAACATGATTATTCTTAAATTGCACTGATTAATCTTCATTATCCACTCCTAATTTCCAAACTTGAGCCTTCAATTATAGAATCCTGGCATCTTTCGTCTCTAATTGGCGCCCTTGTTGCTTCATCTTCTCTTCCAGCTCACTAGTACTCAAAATTGGTGGAACAAATACCTGTGGCCAAACGGCATTAGCCAAGTCACCCTATAATTTTCCCACTTCATCCTTCAAGGCACCAATTTTTGCCTGCAGCTTATCCGTTCCAATTCTGTATTGGTCTCCCAATTCTACCTTTTTCTATTTCAATTTTAGTGCTTTCTCATGCTCTGCCTGCAATTGATTTTTCAACACGTCCCGTTCCAAATTCCATATCCTGTGATTTTTTGTTAATTCTTGCTTTTAACCATTCAGGATTCTTTGAATGTGATCTTTATCATTCGTCCAATTTTTCTTTTTCTCCGCTACCTTCCACTCCACTGCCAGCTTGGATTTTGTCTTTGCCCTAATTAGGTGACTTTGTTCCAAAATTTGGCAGCTTTTCTCCATTATCTCCTTCCGGCTCGACTCCAATTGTTGTCTTAAATTTCCTTCCAGCTGACCCACTATAAGCTGCAATTGGGAAATTTGACCTAATATTACTTCCATGAGGTTCCCTCCCTCCAATATTCTGGTATTCAAAATTGGAGCCTCAATCACCCTTTCAATTATTGCATGAATTGAAGCTTGCCCTGGTGTTGTCTCCGGGATAGTTTCATATTCCCGCGATCTACTTGATTTTCCAATTTCGTGCACCACTACCCCCGGACCAACTGGTAAATTCCGCATACCCTGTTGTGGCATTGGGGAAGGTACATTCTTCTCCCCTACCGGTTGACTTAACATATGTGCAATAATGGAGTGCACATAGTTAGAGCATAGCAAAGAAGCAAATTTACTCGTTTTCCGCTTGGCTCTCATTTCTGCATAGATACGGGTTGCTACAAAGGCTGCCCAATTAAAGACCATGCCTTCAAATGTTCCAATTGCAGCAAACAACAAGCGCTTGGACATGTACGTGGTATGTCGGTTCAAGCCTAGTCACTTTTGAACGAACTGCATCCACTCCGCAAGCTCTAGAGTAAGTGCCTCCGCCACTTTCTAGTCTTGATTCTTCTCAAAGGACATCATGTCGCCTTTGAAGTAACTTCTCGGTCTCAAGTCACTCGACACTTTGACTCCTATCGCTAACTCACCTATTAGTAAATATAATATCTTCTGTAAGATAATCTTATTGATCCCAATTATTCTCCTTTTTACGACACTAGAACCATCTTCTAGATCGTAATTTTCTATATACTCTACCACTAATTCTACATCAACTAGAGGCAAATTATCTAATCCTCATAAAAACACGTACATGTGTGCATTTCTAAAATATCTCTGTCTTTGTGGAGACCAACAGATTTCCAACTTTATTGGCTCCATGTTGGTGACCACCACGAAGAACGGCGATTACAAATTATTCTTACTTCGCACATTTCGGACATTCTCCTCTCTGTCCGCAACTCTCTTTGACCTTTCCATCAACATTGTGTAGTGCTGACTATGTACTCCTTGCTCAGACTAATCGTTACTTTCTGACAACAAAACACTCCATACTTCAATAAGCATACATATGGACAACCAAGCTCAAAATAGAATACTAACGAAAACTCTCACTAAGTGCCCTGCTTCTAATTTTTTTACTCAGGGTCTAAAGCAACAATCCTTAAACCAGTGTACCAGATCATCGCTTCCGATTTGCCTAACTAGGCCGTATTAGGATCCAAAAGTGACTATCAGCTGTCTTTTCTAACCATCATGCACCTTCAATAAAGGTAAGCTATCATAAATAGATATACCCTCTTTCCTCCAATTTTGAAAATCCGTCCCGGATTTACATAAAATAAAGATGTAAACGGTTGTCATTAACTCGGGTGGTAAATTGAATACCCATAAAATCTTCCAATTGAACTGAACCATTAGGAAAGGCTTCAATTACTCGATAGGGTCTATGCCAACAGACTTGGAATTTCCCCAGAAAATGGTGAAAGCGACTATCATAAAGAAGCACTAGATCATTGGACATAAAAGATTTAGGACATAATTTACTATCATAATAACTCTTACGGCGACGCTGTGTAGCTTCCATAGTGAAAAGGGCCGTAGCCCTAACTTCATCCAATTTGTCCAATTGTGCTAACCAATGTTGGAAAGATTTCTTGTCATCAAGACGTTTATCCAATGTAATTCGTAAATTCAAAACTTCCAATTCAATTGGTAATATTGCCTCTTGCTCGTACACCAATTGGAATGGGATCAAATTGGTAGTCACTTTATACGCAATATGATATGCCCACAAGGCTACGAACAATTTTGTATCCCAGTCCGTTGTCGTGTTGTGGTTTGGCTACTATATAAAAAAAAATTGTACATGTATATTTGATGTACAATTTACTACTTAACTAAATGAAAGTCATATTAGTGGATTTTATTGGTTATAGGATGTGATTAGGTTGCTAGTTTAGAAAGGATCTATTAAAAGGATTATTATTAAGATTTATACAACCTTATTTTCTTTTAGTAGTGACTTTTGAAGTTAATTTTATATGGATAATAACTTGTATATATCTTAAGTCACCTATGTTAGACATTGGTGATCCTTAAGATCTTATTTACTTCTTTTATTTGGTGCTTAAAGCACCAAGTATGTAAATCTTATAAGAAGAAGGGTTAGAAAAGGGTCTTTAGTGTAAAAAGGGTAGTTTGGCCATCCATGTGGATGAATAGAGGTGGATGATAGAAATCTCTATTCTAATTGGCCAAAAATCATGCCCAATGGGCTTCAAGGAGGCTGCCCGAGGGTTTATTAGGAGTTAGGGTTTGTTTTTCGAGAGGAGTCGAACATCAGAGGCTAGGGTCATCAGGTTTAGGTTTTTGGGTATGGTTTAGGTGCAAATCTTGCATGATTTGGACTTTTAATGAAGAAGTTATAGGCGCTCAAAGTTAGGGTGTCGATTTTGGACCTACTGTCACTCTTTTGGGTATATCTCGCGCATACAGAGAGCAATCAAAGATCGGCGACTAGGGTTGGAAAGCGCACTTTCTTGGCTACACTTTTTACGTACAGCTCGATAAAATCCAAGCTAGGGTCAAGGAGATATTGCGAGTTGAAGTCAGTACTTGTAAGCTAAAGGCAGTAAGTGATTCTGCTTAACTAGCGGTTACATTTTGAGCTATATCTTAGTCAATTTGATAGATTTTTGGCTCAAAATTTTCAGGAGTATATATGTTCATGTCACAAGACTATGTGCAAAATTTTTGTGGCATTAGGGTTTTGGGTTTGTGAGATATAGAGAAAATAGTGCTCGGGTGTCTCTGAGCTAGGGTTTTAAGCACCTGCTAGGGGTTTTGAGATATCGAACGATTGGAAGTATATTTGCGGTTGAATTTTTTTCTGGTAAAGCTTAAAGGTGAATTCTACCTTTCCTGAAAGTTTGAAGAAGACTGAACGGCTAGATCAGAAGATATGATTTTCTAAAGTTTGGAAAGAAAAACATCCTTTGCGGGAAAATATATTTTTAAAGGTTTTGTTGCAAATTTGGACTTTTGTGCATACTAAAGGTGTTTTTGGGAGCCAAGACTTTATGGAGGTGTAAAAGGTGGATGTATAGAGCCATGATATGATTTTGGTATATAGATGAGTCTTTAAAAGGTTTTTAAGGATTTTCTACATATCATAGAGAAAACTTATGTACAAACCTACTTAAAAATAAGAGGTTTTAATCATACAAAATCTTTTTCTTATATTATCGTGTATATTTGTCCTTCTTATTAAGGACAAATAACTCATTAGAGTTTAGCCAATAAATATTAAGTAAAATTCTCTACAGCTAGGTACCCGGTGTATTCCTAGATAGAAGTTCACGCCACGCGACACCGTTCCCACACTAGACACTGTTTTCATTAAAATTTTATACAAAATACCGTTGGTTTTTTCAGTCTGTCTATTGGCCCGAAGGTGATATGGGATTGTCTTCCAATGCTTGATCTTGTATTTATCTGTCAAAGCCGCAATTGTAGAATTAATAAAATGGATTCCACGATCACTAACCAATTGATTGAGACACCCAAATCGAGTGATAATGTTCTCATATAAAAACATGGCTACGATATTGGCATTATCAGGTTTTTGTTGCCATTGCCTCTGCCCATTTTGTCACGTAATCCGTCGCTACCAAAATATATCTTTTCTGCCCATTATGCAAGGCTGGTGCGATTGGTCCTACAAAATCAACTTTGCGAGCAGTGTTGTCACCGGCAAAATGCCCTCCACAACTATCTAAATGACATCCTTCTAATATAATACGTACTTCACTTTGAAAAACACAGCGGCATAGAATTCCATCTCTCCCTTGCTTATACAAGGCATCTCCAATCATCGTATATGGAACACTTTTCAAAATCAAGCGTTTCTTAAGTTTTTCACTATATATAGGTGGAAATGTTTGAAATGTCAAATACTAGATCAATTCACTATATTCTGGGGTGATCACATCAACGGCAAATAATTTTGCATCAGGAAGTGCATCATTGATAGGTTTGTTACCAAATATATTGGACAATCGAGATAAATGATCTGCATTGGCATATTTCTTTCCAGGTCGAACATTAATAGTGAAATTAAATTCTTGAAGGAGTAACATTCATCGAGCAATGCGTCCACTCAATTGAGATTTATAAATCATATACTTAAGAGTATCATGATTGATATGAAATACAAATGGATAACCAAGCAAATAATTCCAAAATTTCTAAACAGAATAGATTATGCCCAAGGCTTCCCGTTTAATCGTAGTGTAATTTTGTTCTGCAGCAATAAATTGTTGACTAGCATAATAGATGGGATGATCCAAATTCTTTTCATCTTTTTGGCTTAACACAGATCCAATAGCAATATTTGAGGCATCAACATAAACATGAAAGGGTTTTGTCCAACAAGATGTAACAAGTACTGGTGCTGGCACCAATTTTTGTTTTAACTCCTCAAATGCAACTATACATTCTTCAGTTCAAATTAGACCAAATCCATCCGATGGCGATTTCTTCAAGAGATTTATTAACGGTTGACATATTTTTACAAATAAATGAATGAATCGCCTATAATAGCTGACATGATCTATGAAATCCCAAACACAAGATACTATTTTTGGCTTTGGTAAAGCCAATATACAAGTTATTTTATCTAGGTCAGTCATGGAAACAATGTGTCCCAAAAGCTTCTCCAATGGTACACCAAATTGATATTTTTCAAAATTCAAAGATATCCCATATTTATCACATTGGTCCAAACAGTTATCAAGACATTCCAAATGATTCGCTATTGTATTGAATGTGCAAAAATTATCTAAAAATATCTCCATTGCCAATCGTAAATAGTCCTAAAAGGCTTGCATCATTACCTTTTGAAATGTGGCCGAGGCGTTACATAATCCAAACGGCATCACTTTATAAGCAAATGTGCCCCAATTTGTAGTAAAAATAATCTTCAACTGGTCCTCTTCTGTAATTTTTATTTGATTATAACCCAAAAATCCGTCCAAAAAGGAATAATATTCATGCCCAGCTATTGCGTCCAGTATATTATCCGTAAAATATAAAAGAAAATAATCCTTCTTGGTAGCCGCGTTTAATTTACGGAAGTCTTGACAGATATAAATTTTTCAATTTTTCTTCGGCACTATCACAATTGGTGAAATCCATTCACTATAGGGGACTGGATATATGAAGCCCACATCTAAAAGTTTATCTACTTCCTCCTTGACCATGAGAAAATATTTTGGATAAAGACAGTGTTGACTTTGACGAACTGATGTAGCATCTTCTTCTAAGGTAATTTGATGCTCACAAACTTCGGCAAGAATACCTTATAAATCCGCATACGACCAAGAGAAAGAAGATTTATGATTTAAAAAGAATTCTTTCCAATTTCTCAGTTCTGTACCCATAATATCGGTGTATACTTTGATAATCTGGGATGTTTCATTGGAACCTAAGTTAATGGATTGGCACACAGGTTCCTCTTTAACCTCCAGATTGATTTGTCCCTTTTGCTCTGAATCCATCATATGGTCCGACAAATTGGACTTACCCAATTCTGGTTCCAATGTATCAACTTCATTTATCGCGCGATTATTCATCCAATTCGTGATGACATCGTCAAAATTCTCTGCACTCTCCTTATACAAAAAATATTCCCCTGGCCCTCCATACTAGTGTAACACGCCTTGTTTCCGTATATGAACGGGGTCCTTATCAACTTGCATTGCATTATTAACTTTGTCATACTCTGCCTCAAATTGGCCCTCATCTTCAGATGTTGCTTCTGTGCCCATAATTTGAGACTCCCCATGATATTGAACTAGGTACATCTGTAAAACAATCTTGTCATTATCCTCCCCAATAATTAATGTTCCACGGCCCCAATTGTTCCTAGCTTTGGCTTGATATAGCCACGACCGACCCAATAATATTGGATATGATAAAGTGGAACTCTGTGATCGAAAAACAATATAATCAATTTCATACGTAATTTCCATGATTACAGTATTAATATTACGTAAGATACCCATTGGTTTTACCCTACTATGATTTTCCATTCTTAGTACCAATGTTGTGGGTACTAATTGTTTTAAATCCAACTCCTCCATTGTATCGGCGTTCATTAAGTTCACACTAGAGCCACCATCCACTTGAACTCTAGGAATGAAAACACCATCAATTGATATATTGATAGTTGGTGATCTCGGATTGGGATTCAAACTAACCTCATGAATTTTTTTATTACGAACTCTATGTCGTATTAACAAGGAATTCAATGTAGAACGACATTCTAATGCAGCTACTAACAATTGCTTCACTGTAATAGAAGGTTTAATTTCATCCAAATTTTTCATAATATCATATGGTTTCATATTGGCAATGATTTCCAAGGCCCTTTTCTTTTTCATGGATTTTAATTTGACCCCTTGAGATAATTTTTTTACAAAATTTGGAACTAGAATTGCTGAATGAACTTTGTCATAATTCTTTTCCGTGAGAGGATCTTTTAATAGATAAGGTGGCTCCTGACACTTCGAAGATATTGGTACTGGTTTTGGTTGAACCAATATCTTGGGGCTAAAGACATCCTCAAGTTGCACAGACGAATTGGATCCATTTATTGGTAATACCTTCGATATTGGTATTAGAATTGGAGTACCATTCAATGGAATATATAGGTCTGCAACTGGTACTTCCAATTGTTGAATTGGATCTTTTCCCTTTTATTGGACTCGAGTAAGTATTGTATGGACGCATTCCACCCGATTTATCGAAGAATCTTGTAGAACTTGATTATTCTCCTCCATCTTACTTTGCAATTGGATACACTGATCTCGGTTATTAATATTAAACGGAGCATTGTACTACTGATAAATATGTCCAGATTGCTTATAATTTCCACATATTAGAGCATAATCATCATTGGCTCTAGGATTGGAACATTCACTAGCATAATATCATAGCTGCCTGCAACGATAGCATCAAAGTAGTCTTTTTCTTCCTCCATCTAGAGTATGGGGTGTCTCGACTGGTATATATATACCAACTAGGCTTATTCCAGGTTTGATGGGTAAAGGATCCCGGTGGACCAGTTGGTATTGTAGGATCTGAAATTGGATTCTGAATAGGTGGATATTAGGATTGTCCTTACTGATTTTGCACAAAACCTTGAGAATTGGGATCACCTTCTTGATTATACTCTGAATTTTGAAAATTATAGAAATTTCTATTTTATTTTATAGCACGATTTCCGTTCCAACCAAACCTATTTCCTATCTAAATTTGATTAACATTCCACAAAGTCGGTTGAATCATGGTATGATTTCCTAACTGTTGTTGCTTTCTTAAATTTCAGCAATTGGTGGTTACATGCTTACCTCTACAAAATGTACATTGCATAGTCATTTGGGGTGGTGAAGGGCACTCCGTTACTAAATGGCCTTGCTCCTTGCAATTACTGCATCAAATATTGGGGTGCATATTAGTTGGTTTATGCCTCTTTTCCTTATCCTTTGTCAGGTTAACAGCCAACTCGTCCATCTTCTTTGTCAAAGTTAACAACAAAGTCTCATTTGGATCCTTTGATACTAGTTCATTAGATAACTCTTTTATAGATATTGGTTTTTGATATGGAGAATATGGAGAATACGGAACTGCAATTGTTGGTGGTACAGCCTGTAATGGAACAACATTCACTATCCCTTACGGATTGACACTAAGATTTGCGTTGTAGTCAATTGTCTTTGGGTAACTATTCATTCCAGGTTGGTATTTGATACCGTCCTTGAGATGGAATCATTGTGGCTCTTGTGGTTAAGAATTGGTCATAATGACATTCTTCTCATAGCTTAGCTCAATCAAGTGAGGCAGCTACAGTCGCAGGTTGGGCCTCCTTTACAAACATCTTCAATTCTAGTGGGTATAGTCCGTTAACCAATATAGACATAACAAACGAGTCTAGCATTTAGTTATTTGGCCATTTTCAAAGGATATCTACTGCTCGGCCATAATATGACTGCACCGCTTCTCCTAATACCATTTTGCTATTCATTAATCTTTCTCTAAGACGTTCTTCAAATCCTATTAGTCGAAAATGAGTCAAAAATATATTTTTCAATGCCTCCCAAATATGAAATTGTCCCACGAGTTGGCCATTATACCATTCAAATGCCGTGTCTTTCAAGGTCATTAGCAGCCATCTTAATCAAATATCTTCAGTTCTACCATTGTTGGCTACACATGCGGTTAAGAATTGAGACAAGTGTTGTTCTGGGTCGGCTCCTAGCAGACCCCTAAAGGTAGATAATGGGGCTATGCTAGTTGTGCGATCACCCACCACATCCATTTGTATCGCAATTGGCACTGCTGGACCCCCCGCCGCCATTGAAAGTGACAATGTTCTACTTACTTTTTTATTAAAATAATTATTGCCTCCCTCAATTGTATTTTTTGGCCTCCGTAATTTGATATTATTATCTGCAAATAATTTTATCAGTTGAAATTGAGATGAAAATAACAGATTTTGGAATACACTATATTAGCCCTTACTGACAAGCGATACATTCCCTACTGAAGAACTACTCTTGCTAGAATCGACTGTATCCACTATTGGAAAAGTACCCAATGGAATATCCAATTCTTCTGTGCTCTGTTTTCTTTCCATTAATGGACTCAAGAGATACAGTGAACTACTCGCGAAGTTACCCCCGAGTGCTTTTGGCAATTTCTTTAACAGTATATATGTCTAAAATATTAAAGATCTTTCATATTCTTAGTATGCTTGGATGTGTCGACAGGCATGCAACCATGGTTTAATCCAACTCTGCCGACGCTTCCTTTTTAGCTTCCGTTCTTGCTCATCCCGCAACAAATTTCTTACTTGTGCTCTCTCTTGTCTTCCTTTTGACTGACGTATTTTTCTCTAAGCAATGTTCTCATTCTTATTAACCATAATCTTTCATCATCTATTATTGACATTGCTTTCCATTACTAATTTAACTACTCATTCGGCAGTTAATTCCTAATACTCAATACTATTGTCAATCCCTGGCAGTGGCGCCAAAATGTTGTTCTCGTTCGTCTCACTTACTCTATCAATACTGCCCAGAGTAAATCTATAAAGGGAGATTCAAACACAGGGAGAGACTATCCGCATTGAATTAAACTGTTAGGATCACATAACTAACTACCTACTGAATATTAGAGTCCAGTGCATACGTACACGCTTTTTTCTAAAATACTACTGTCTACTCTACTGGTTCTGCTATTCCGCAATTAAAGATACTTCGTGACACAATCCTCCACCAATACTCTTACTGTAATCTTCTGTCTTCTGCCGAATTCATAACAACAATTGGCAATGTTACACCATTTCCACAGACTGCATACACTCGCTTCTTCCTCCAATCACTAGAAATAATTCCTCACCTACAACATCTCTTAAACAAATTGTTACTCCAATATTCTCCACCGCTCAATTCTCACAATCAATACGGCATGACACTCACATCCACAACCGAACTTCATTGACATAGCCGATCTTCAACCTCCAATTCATCGCAAAGAACTTCACGTAACAAATAATCATAATTTCTTATTCATCCACATATATATAAATTTTTTGTTTTATTACTGTACTTCATCATTGACACGGTGTCGGGGTAGAGAGAATCTGCCTCAAGAAAGCGCTGGGCTTCTGGCTGCCACTAATTACTCAAGAAAGATTCAAGTATAATAAAAACCCCCAATTTTATATAAAAGAGATCTCCATAGGGCTATTACACCCAATACACAAGCCTAATTTCCTCAAACCACTCAAAACATAACAAAATACTCTAAACCCTCATTCTCCCGTAGGAAGGGAATTTTTTCTGAACTTCAATAACCCATAACTTTTAATCCAACCGTCCAAAACTACTCCAAATTTACATGAAGTACTGATATATTCTTCACAACTACCACCACAAATTTCAACTATTGATTCATTATCGATCTATCCCTAGCGTAGCTAAACTAGCAGTAGCTTTAAACCCTTGTTTACAAACACCCGTGTACTAAATTCTTCATATCTCACAATCTAAAAGTCCAAATGCTATGAAACTTTGATGTATAGCTTCTTAGCACAATAATACACCTTCTTGGAAATTTTTAGACAAAAATTCGTCCAAAAACTTAAGATATGGCAAACCCCATCACCATCAACAAAACGGTCTACTTACTGCCTTGGAATTGGATGCGCTGTCTTCAACTCTTCATATCTCCTTCGTCTAAACTCAAAACTTAAGAATTCCTTCATAACAGACGTAGATCTTGAAATCACCTTTCCAACCGCACCGTCCGATCTCCAAAAGCCTCCGTACAACTCCGCAAAATCTCAAAAGAGTGACAGTATGTATGAAATCCACTCTTTAACTTTGAACAAGTATAACTTCTTCACCCTAACTCCAAATCGCCTAAAATTTCCTCTCAAACTATACCCAAAACCCTAAACTTTACAACCCTACCTCTGAAATTGCGAATCCCTTTTTGAAGTCGCCGAAAAACCCTGTTAAGGTCGCAGGCAGCCTCCTCAAAGCCCATTGGGCATGGTATTCGACCAATAGGGATGAAGTTCCCTATTCCTTGCCTTCATCCGACCATGCCTTCATTTCATCCCTCCCAATTAGCCTCCTACTAGCTTATATTTTCATCCTTAGGCTCCCACCTTCTCTCAAGGCTTCATACTAATCATTTAGATCTTATATATTTTTTTTAAATACCATAATCAAAACAAGTAAAAATAAAATAAAGTTTCTTCTATCAATCCTTTTAATTTATTTTACTAACCATTCTAACACATATCTAAATCTATAAACATATTAGGCATTTTGAGTGGATTTTACATACTATAAGCAATTACAGTACAACAACGGTATAATCCTTTGGAATAGAATCCGGATCCTCTGCTATAGTCTAACAAAAGAAAAGAAAGAGAGGTAGCGCCAAGCTTACCCCGGCTCAGAACTATCACAGTCTGGTCCCGTCTCCTCCGTACTGAATCGATTTATACTTGCCCCGTCTATGTTAACTGCTTCACAACCAATGATAACTACTTTTCTTAACTTCCTCATCCATTCTGCCTTCTAAACTGGCCATTCATTGGCTTCCTGCCTATTCTTAATCCTACAAACTATGTATTGTAAATCCTAAAATTCCTACCCTTTCTACACAATTACAAGAATTTCCTTCCTAGAATGCTTCTTATTACTATTATTACTATAAAACTATATCCAATAATATCAATTATCAAATTCTTATTCAAATTTTTTTTCTAATGTTTTGTAATACCTATCAAACTTTATAACATAATATTTTTTAACAAAATAGGTTATCTATATCTTTTTCTATAACAAAGATTTGGCCAATAGTAGCAATCTTGGTTGTCTTTTGCAAGCCTCTTTCCCTCCCTCTTTCTCCTTGTTAAACTATGTATTTTTTCTTCTAGATAGTAATCTTTTAATATAAAATTTTATATTTTAGCTAAGAAGATTTCTTTTGGTATCTTATGTATTGCCAAAAAAATTTAAATCTGAATTATTACGAAAATATATTTCATCAATAATTAACCTTTAATTTAAAATTTAAAAAAAAAAAATTAATAATTTAATTTTAATAATTATATATTTAAGAGGGTTTTATTACTAACATCAAATTTAAAATATTGATATTTTTTTTTTTAAATAGAGTGTTGCAAGTATAAAGTTGGTAGTACTAGCATGAATGATTATAATATATTATATTAAATTAATTGTTGAAATAGATAATATAAAATCTTTCATATACAGCTATAAAATATTTATATAATTAGCTTATAGATATTCTAAAAATAGTTATCTATTGGAAAAATACCAAAAATTATCATGATTTATCATGATAATATTTGAATATTATTAAAAAGACATAAAACAAATCAATATCTTTTTTTTCCAACAAATATATTAAAAGACTTTCTAATAGATGAATACATTATAAATAATAGATATCTACTTCAAATTTCTTTAGATAGTTTCTAATAAAATATTAAAATATTAGTATTTACATAATTGTTATAAATTTTAATAAGGTACTTTGGAAGTATGTATATTTGTCAACAAGAAGTATTCTTTTATACAAAAGTAAAATATACAACATTCTTTGATAGATTTGTCATCTTTTTTTTTTTTTTTTTTTTTTTGTAGTTTGTAATCTTTCTTTGTCTTAATCAAAGGTGATGATTTTTTTTGCTATTATATATATATTTTTAAAATATCATATAATTAAAGATGGCAAGAACTTGAGCCAATATATTTATAAGGTCATACTAGCATCTATACTTGCATCAACAAAATTAGTCTTTATTATACTCAATGCTTGTATATTTAAAAGAATATTGTACAAAATTATAATAAAATTAGAATTTTTCTTAGAATTTCTTTTGAATTGGTTTTAAATTTAAAATATCCTCTACCAATGTTCTTTTCTTATTTAATTGTATTATCATATGACATGATTTTTGATCTAAAAATATATTGAATATTTAGGTGTAGAGAATTTACTTATAACTTATTGATAAGATTCTAATAAGTAACTTGTCCTTAATAAGGACAACTTATAAATATAAAAATATTTTTTAAAAATTATATTTAAAAAAATCTCCTATATTTAAATAGGTTTATATATAAGATTTTTCTATAGCATGTAAAAAATGTTTAATACCTTCTTCTTTCTTAGATCATAACTAACAATTTTTCAGTAAGTTAGATTCTCAAAAATTTCTAAAAAAAATACATAATCTCCTTTTAAAAATTCATCTTTATATCAAAAATATTATCATAGCTCTATATATCCATTTTTTTTTTTTCACCTATATAAAGTATTAGCTTCTAAAAATTTCTTTATTTTGTACAAAATGCTCAAATTATAATAAAACCCTTTAATGCCTTATTCACCTACAATGGATTGATTTCTTCTTGAATTTTAGGATCCAATAACTCTTGATCTAGTAATTCATTTTATGTCAAATTTTTCAAAAGTGTAGCTTATATCCTTAAGTTTTATCATAAGAAAAATTAACCATAGATTTACTTTCAAATGTCTAATATCTCAAAAATCCTAGCAAGTGCTTAAAATCCTAGTTTATAGACATCTAAATATTATTTTCTTCATATCTCTAAAATCCAAAATCTAAATGCCAAAAAAAAAAAAAACTTTATAATATGAAAATGTATACTCTAAAAATTTTTGAGTCAAATCCTTGTCAAATTGCTTAAGATATAGCTCAAAATACAAGTATTAATTAAGTAGATCACTTACTATCTCTAAATTATAAGCATTGACTTCAACTCCTAATATCTTTTTTATTCCCACTTAGAATTCATCAAGTTGTATATATAAAATATAACAAAAAAAATATTCTTTTCAATCTTGATTGCCGATCCTTTATTACTTTTGATATACATGAGTTATACTCCAAAAAATAATAGTAGGTACAATATCAACACCTTGACTTTGAATGCCTATATATCCTTTACAAAAAAAATCCAAATTATTCAATTTTTGCACCAAAACCATAGCCAAAAATCTAAACTTATTGATCCTAATCTTTGATATTCAAATGTCTTCAAAAGAAAAATCCTAATCCCTAATAAGGCCTTAGATAGTCTACTTGAAGTCCATTGGGTATGATTATTAGCCAATAAGAATAGAGATTTCTATCATCCATCTCCATTCATCTATATAAATGGCCTAACTATCCTTTTTGATACTAAGACTCCTTTTCAATTGTTTTTTTAATAAGATTTATATAATATGTGCCCCAAACACCAAATAAAAGAAATAAAATAAGATTTTAAGGATCATTAATATCTAACAAATATGACATAAAATATATAAAAGTCATTATCAATATAAAATCAACTTTAAATTTTATTATCAAAAAAAAAATAATGAGATAATATAATCTTTAATAATAGTCCTTTTAAACAAACTTCTTTTAAAGTAATAATCTAACAATATTTTGTAACCAACTAAAATCTACAAATATGGCTTTCATCCAATTGTGTAATAAATTATACATTAAATATATATGTATATTATTTATACATGATAGCTGAACAACAATATAATAATACTTTCTGCTTTGTAATTAAGTGATTGTAACTATTGATCAAATGTTTTTGGAAGAGATCTTTTATCTACAAAATAAATAATGATAATATGTTTTGTAAGATACTCTATGTCAACCTTGACAATATCCATATCCACTAAAACTTCCCTTATGGTTGTCTTGATAAGAAAACATACATGACTTCTTATAGAACCATTGGACAAAGTTTCACTTAATATTGCTTTAGTCAGATGTAATTTGTCTTTGGTGCCGTTAACACCTTAAGCACAAAGAACCTTGGCCATATCAACCTTTGTAGTGGCATATAATAACATGTTTACGGTATTACATGTTTATTATAATAACATGCTTATGGTATGTACTATATGGTCGACATAGTGTGTGGAGGTTGATCCTTGTTGGAAGAGGATCTAACTTTATCCATGCATGAACTCATATTTTATCTTACTTAAACCTAATTGTTTAAAATCCTAATTCCTAAGCCCACTCAACCAAAGGACGACTCTAAGCACTTTGCTAAGTATGATTAATGAAAACGGAAACTCCTGATAAGTTACCGAGTCAAAACTAAAACGTGATGTAACTTTACCATGTTGCAAGTTACAGCGAAACACACTCATGTCTTACCCTCCTATTTACCGAAACCCTAGCGGCCCACCACTATTGACAACGCTCTCGTTGTAACTATCCTTATTCACAGGCGTCGAGGTCGATCCCTGCGTTGCTAACATATTTACTACATGAGAGAATTACTGGTCCACGCTGATGTTTTGGCTAACCATATTTACCTAAACCTCACTCAAGTGCGACATGCCTCACCTCCCAGCCGTCACTGTCGCCCTGACCCTGTTGAGTTTCATCATGCATCTCTGCTGAAGCGGGGACAACCCACTTGAGCTACAGAGCTTGAGCTACTTTACTAAAACAATTTTGATTCACTCGAGAGGCCATAAACCTTTTGGTGTTGCTCCGATCCATCTTAACAACTTAAGGACCAATTGACAAGGCTTATTGATCTGCTTAGTTTCTCTGAGATAGATTTGTACTAAACATGATTTCCACTTGCTTTGATCCTCCACAAGTGTTATGGTTTTGGCAGTTTCAAAGGTGTAGTACTTTTATGATATTAATTTGCAGGGAAAAGATGTATGAAACGGCACATGGAAATGGTGTTTCTTGTATATCAACGTTAATACTAATCAGATCGTATTTTGTAAAATTTTCCATCTTAAATGTAAAAAAGATTATTCTTGCATATAATCATAAACGTATATGTGGAAAATTTCACTGGATTATGTTTATCCACAAACAGATTGTCATGTGCAAATATGTTAACCAACAACATGTTTGTGATTTCTTAATCTGAAATATGAAAAATTCTAAGAAATTTTTTTAAAAAATTATTTCGGTGAAACCTGAAACGATGTTTGTAATGAGGGTGGCAATCCTCGTGGAAACGTGAGACGACCCATGAAAACTATTGGAATTATAAAGATTAGACAACAATAGAGATGCTTGGGCTTGTGGAGTATTAACAGCTAGAGGTGCTGACTTGTCCATCGGAGTATCTATTTATACCGATTTCTTGGTGATAATATCATTCAAATTGGCACTTGGCTGATTTAGAAAATCCACCATCTACTGCCTTGTCGGTGGAGGCATATCTCATTCCCTCATCTACACCGGAGCAATCGGATGGGTCCGAAAATCTAGGACGTGCCAGGATCAGTTGATCCTTGGATCCGTCTTCAGACGGTCTGACACGATTACTAGTCGACTGAGGTTAATGTGCAGTTATATGGATTCATCGTCCTGCATCGAACAGGACGGTTTCATCGCTGACCTGACAGAAGTAGGACACCGAGATTCAGAACCAGTCACAGAAATGAAAAAATGACTATGCTCGACATCCAAGCTCACAGATCATTGACCAAGAGACAAGCCTGGCTCCTCGATTCTGAACCCCAGTAGTTCGATCAGAAACGAGATGCGGCAAAAAGCGGCGACGAGGAGTTTGATCATCTAGGTCGGCAAGGCCTCCGCCGCCTGCAGTTAGGCCTCAGATTTGCTGTCGCTGGAGTTGTACCGTAATCGTTCAGTTCACGGCGTGCAAATGCTTCGATGCTTGACTCAGCAAAAACAGTCTCGGCCAATGTGGCCGCTTTCCCCGTCGCAACAGCGCCTCTGAGGAAGAAAACTTTCTTCAAATTACCTGCGCGAACACAACCCAAAATTGACTCGCTCAGAACTAACGCACAGCATTGACTACACCTGAGCAGTAAACCGGGACGAAGGGGACATCTATCACGAATCTGCTTCTCTTCGCCATACTCAGATCAAGCAAACAATGAACAAAAATCATAGCCCAGGGTGAACATAAAATAAAACGACCTACATAGCACAACACCGACCTCAAACGCCGTCGGCATTAATATGCAAGCTAATCAAGGGTCTGGGCGATGAGACCTAGCGCAAACGTACCAAGAACGTGTAAAAGTGCCGGAGACTACCAAACATATCTAAACGAACTGAGTGCGACCACCAAATTACCTGGAATATCTGTTTGCGCTTGCTTATGGTCTTGAGCAGCGCTCACATCCGCCAAGACTAGCATCGGCACAAAGCAGCAAACACACCCCAGCAGCAGTGCACCACGTCCAGAAGGCGCCATAGCCTACTCCGCTTCGCCAAAGACTCAACAAACTCTTCGACGTTAAACCCCGAAGCGCGAGATCTGCCGAAATGATCACAATCGACGAGCGTTCATCACTTGACAGCCACCTCCTCGCTGGTTAGGTTCTAACTTTAACCCATTTGACTTCTCTTAAATATCACAGCCACCCATCCCCGAAATACACACCACTTCGGCGGCCACTCTCCCAGGGGGCTGGTTAGCCACTCCGATTCCTGCCATAATCTGTTACTACCACCACAGCTTGTTGTTCATGCCCTCATTGAAAGATAAAACAAATAGGATTCTTTCTTTGTTTGTTGTCAAATGTCGCTTTAAAAATGATCATGTATGAGGTAATATTTATCCTCATTTTTACTTGGAACAAGATCAGAGTATGTCTTGTCAAAATGTTTTACAAGTAAAGGGTCTTCTAGGACAAACAATTGAGCAATGGCTGGAAGATATATGAGAAAAAGTTGGTGACTCTTATTTCAGGAAAATAAAAATTCCTTTATCAGAACCCTTCAGGACATCACACATGAGGAAATGTCATCCTTCAATTCATAGTAGTGAAACATAAGATTTTGTTTATTTTAATTTTAATTTTTAAGATATCAAAGTTTAGATTCCATTGCTCCTGAAAAATTCAGATTTTGAATTAAATTAATATAATAAAAAATCTTATATAATTGTAGAGGTATCTTCTTACAATTATTTTTAAAATTAGGAAAGATTAATAGATAAGATGTGTAATTTCAAATAAATATATTCAATATCTTATGAAGGATTAAATTTTGAAAAACTAAAGACAACCTTTTAAAAGTCTAAATCTCAAAAAGTTTAGATTCTTTAGACATACAAACTTTTTTCTTTATATAAAAATAAAATTAAAAACTAACTATAAAAATTAAAAACATCCTATTAGTAAGAAATAAATACAATGATGTTCTAAAAAAACTTTTTATCTTCTATTATATTTATATTTTTAGATCTTTGAATTTTCTAATATATACATAATTAAAATATGATAATTTTTTTTAACCAAATATCAATAAAATAATAATAATAAATATTTATTTATATAATTCTTCAATTTTTCCAATGACACCAAAATCAAGTATATAAAATTATTCTATACAAGTTATGATAATTTTAAAATAAGAAGTAAAAAAATAAAAATATTAGATAATTGAAATACATCTAAAAAATAACTTGATAATATGGTCAAAGGTTTGAGCTTCACTAGGTATTATAAGTAATGTGTAGAATATCTTAGAGGGGCCTTATAGCTTTAATTTTATCATCCTACCTACCTCCAGGGTGCTACAATCCATATGGATTATATACATCCAATTTCCTACTAGTTATTGGTGACTCTAGTTTCACCCAATGAAGTTAATTTTTTTTATAAATTTAACTACATCATAGTATTTAAAAATATCCAATTACCAAAAAAAACCTCTACAAGTCCTTCAAATCTTGCTCTAATTCTCATAATGACCTCCAAAAGTTGATAGAAGTATTATTATAAAAATCTTCAAAATGTGTTCTAAAAATTATCAATAAATTCTAAATAAAATTAATTTTTTTTTTTAATAATTTTAAGATACTAATATTAAATTAAAGATACTTTATCATACCTCAAAAAAATTTATAGTAACAAAATTAATATTTAATCAATTGATTTTTTTTTTTTTTTAATACAAATCATTAACAAATCATGATTTTTTAAAAAATATTTTTTCTATCAATAATTAATATATAAAAAAAAAATTAGATATTAGTCTCAAAAACTATGCAAGAATTATTACAAAATTTAAAAAAAAAAAAAAAAAAAAAAAAAAAACTTCAAACTACTAGATCAATTAAGATAATTGCCTCTAAGATTTATTTTGACCTTAATTTTATTTATTCAAATAATATTAAAATAATTTTTTTATGAACCCATCAGTTAAGATGCATTATTGGAAGTTACACTATTTTATACAATAAAAAGTTTCATTGCAATAAAATCACATTAATTTAAAGATCCTTATTAATATTATCTATCTTTTTAATAGATTTTTATTTTTGAATTTTTTTTCAATATTTTAGAAATTAAATTATCAACTTTATATTTTTATATTTTTATATTTTTTTAACACTGCAAGGATGAATCTTAAATAAGTTTATGTTAAGTGTAGTTAGGTTTTTACGAATGGGATTCAAATTGCCAATCTCTTTGGAACAAATTTCAAAACTCTAGGATTCAACCTGCCATTATCTAGTAGTTTTGGGTCATTGCTTAGATATTTAGCTTAGAAGCCTCATTATCTTTATAAAGATATGACATGGCTTTTTTATTTACTAATATAAATTAAAATAGAATAATAAAATCTTAATCTTATTAATTTATATTGTATACCTTCTAAATCTTTTATAGCTTAGAATATAATTCTTTTATAATTTAATTAAGAAATTAGACAAAAATTGGCTACTAAGTTAATTAGAAAGAAAAAAGTAGTATTAGATTTTAATGAGATGGTTGTTAAAAAAAATTCTTCTTGTTAATTCTTAAGTATTTATTATTAGATATATTAAAACAAAAAAGTTAAAAGAAACAAATTAAAATAAAGAACATAAAGACTATAAAATATTGGATGAAAAATAGACTAAATAGTTGAGGTTGTAATTGAATGAAATGGCTTAAGAAACCCTTGAGGCTTTAATTTTCTACTTTCTCTTATTTATTTGTCTCTCCTCTACTCCACCTCCTCCCACTTATCTTCTTTCTTGGTAGAATTAGAGCCAAAAGCTAACCTAACAAGAAGTGATGTAGTTGAAAAATCTACAATCTATGAAGGATTTATTATTTTTAGGAGTCATTTAAATTTTAACTATTAATATTTTATATTATAAAACTGAATTATTTATAATTTTCTATTTTTAGATTTAGATTTAGTTTTATTATTAATTTGGAGTTTAATTGAATTAATGATGAATTTTAGATGACATAGTCTTATAGGTGTTTAGATTGCTTGCAACTATTGGAGCTCTTTTATAAATTTAAGTAATCTTAAAATATAGATTCAATAATATAATTAGATTTTTAATTTTGATTAAAACACTTTGTGTGGAGCTATAACAAATAAAGTGTAAATCTCCAAAGTAGGATTAATATTATTAATACCAAATTTGTTGTTGCTTGTTGGACCTCTTCTATGATAACGAAAAAAAATTTAAATCTAATTTATATTATTTTACTAAGTAATATTATCTTCAGCACTCTAATTTTATATAACATATTTCAATCTAATATTTGAAATATTAGTAATGAATTCTTAAAGTTAAGGTGCATTGTTAAAATAGAATTGGAAATCTATTAAATGGTAACCAAAAGTTCAAATTTGTAGATTAAACTTACTTGAATTTTTTTTTAATTATTCTATCTATATAGCCTTAGTTTATAGCTTCTTAATTTTATATGATATGTCTTAATATTATATATAAGAAATTAAATATGCATTTTTGAAGTTGTATAAAATCTAGTAAGCTACAAGCAAAAGATTTGATTAAAATTTTTAAAAGTATTTGAAATTTTAATTTTAATTTTTTTTATCCTTGAATTTTGAATTATTATCTTTTTAGGGCCATATAATATGTTGTAAAAAAATATATATTAAATTAGTTATATTTTTAAAAAACTAAAATTTATTTTAAAAAAATCAATTGCTCTAATTTAAGACTATTAAATGACTAGATGATGTGAATAGAAAGTAAAGATTGATGAGTTTTAAGTAGCAAATATGTTTTTTCAAATAGATAATTATATGGATAAAAATTAATATAAAATAGATTTTAATCAATTACAAATATTAATTAATAAAGAATGAAGATCATAGGAATGGATAATATTAATAATTAAGAGAAAGTATATTGTATTTTGGTATGTTGTAAGGTCATTACTTCGAGGCATCAATGCCACTAGCTATTTTAACCAACTTGGTATTACTTTCTTCTAAAAGCATAGCAAATGTCACCACACCTATCTTGTACTTTAGTTTTGGTTTGTTAACTTAGACATGACTTTATTTAACTAAGTGAATCATTTATTTAACAATTTTATCTGTAATATTTAATAAAAATCAAACCCAAAAATTATAATTGTATTAAAAAAAATATATACACAAGCACAAAGAAATCCACATAGAACAAAGTTGTTTTACTATAATCTAAATCAACAAACACCCAATTGTAGTTTTATCAATCTAAGCTCCAAAGTTGCTAAAACCTTCAAAAATTATCCAAAAACAAATTTAAACATCCACCAAATAAGGCATAGACTATGTTGTGAGCATGTAAGTCAAATAAGATACACATATATGTATATATAAATTTAAAATATTTCTATTAAAATATTTTCTAAAATAAAAAAAAATAAAAATAAAAAAAATGGTGATTTTATTATTTACAATGAAATCTCAGTCCTAATTGATGAATTTTAGTGCAAAATTGTGACTTGGTGTTATGTCAGAAAAAATAGAAATATAAATAAATAAATAAAAACAAACAAACAAGTTCAATGAATCAGTGTAACATTTGCTAGCAGAGGGATGTAGTATTCAAGAATGTCCACAATATGGCTTCTATTTGCTAGAGAGTAAGGACAAAATAAATTATCTCTCTCTCTCTATATATATGTAAAGTTTTAAAACTTAAAAAAAATTACATTCAATATTCCACTACATAATATTAAAGCTTGGTGCTTCAAAGTTGACATTTGAAATTGAATATATGAATTGTTAGATGATGTTAAATAAAATTTAAACCCTCTTTGAATAAAAACAACACTTATGGAAAACCAAAGTTCTTTATGTTAAATAGAATTGGTAGAAACTGTTAGCTTGGTTGAATTATGTATATCTATGTTTACATATAAAATATTACATAAGTTAACATTAATTTTTTTCTTCAACCATTGTTGTAAATAAGAACTCATATTACTTACAATGTTATTATTATTTATTAGTTTACTGTTTGCATGGGTTTTAACATCCCATATGGTAGATTAAAGCTATTGAGGTCTTGCTTGATTTTGTCTATTCACTACTTATGTAATTGTTTTATTTGTTGTAAAATTTATCATATTTATTAAATATAAATTGCATATCCCATATAATATACATTTTCATATATATTGGAAATATATTGTAACTTTCATAGAAACTTGGATTTTTATAGATTAATGTTAAAATATATACATCCAATGATATTCGAAGTCAACTGCCATGAAACTCTTTTACAAATGCCGAACATTCACAGCACTTAATGAAACAAACCCAAGTTTAAATCATACTCATAAAGCAAACAAACTTCATGCATTCACAATGCTTCGCAACATTCATCAAGGAATTACTTTGTGTCCAGCCAAAATCTATGTATTTTGCAGATTTTCTGAAATCTCACGTTCTTTGGAGATTGGGCCTTGGTATATTTGCTTCCAGGTAAGGTGAAACCCAAGACAACTTCACAATTTTGGGCATTCTACAAGTCTAATCTTTGATTGATTCACATAATGCCTGTTGAAAGATTTTAGTGACGCTTCTCCTCCAATAAATGCAAAGTATTCTTATGGTTCGAAGAATTGAAGCGCAGTATGCGCACATGTGCTTATCGGTAGGGTAAAAGCAGTGCTAAACATGCTACAATCGATGAACTTAACCGAAGACAATGGTCTTGTTTACGGCATACCGTAATATGCGTTGTTCGCAGTAATATTTGATTGCCTTACCAAGGCACTGCTTCTCCAGATTCTCTGACCTTGTAGCAAATGCGTTCAGACTGTCTCTATGTGAAACTCGGTCTACCTGTGACCACAAGTGAAAGGTTACCCCCATAATTATAATTCATTTCTGGCCTGTTTATCAGCTTCCACAGTATATATATATATATATATATTTATTTATTTATTAATTATTGATGGTGGAGCGAGCATTCAAAAACTACAGTGGTACTTTTCAAGGTTATGATGCGGATCAATAAAGACTTTGTTATATTGCACTAGTGCACTAAAACACACTTGAAACGAGTAAGGTTGCCGTGGCGCCGTGTCTGAGTTGCTAAAAGACGTGGCCTTGGTTTATTTCAGTTCTACGGGCGGTGGCTCCAAACTAGTGCTAATTTCATGATATTTGTGTCGATAAAGTTTCATAAGAGAAGCTTACCATTTGCTCAATGATGGGGCCATCGTCAAGTTCCTCAGTCACGAAATGGCTGGTCGCGCCTATTAATTTCACACCAGCTTCATAAGCCTGCAAAGGTGACGTTAGTATCCGACCTACGGCCGGCTCGAAGTCATGTAATAGGTAGACTACGTTGGGAAAAAGAGTCCACTGTGAAATACAATTTTGCATTTGACTGCAGCTTCAACAAAAGGCATCAAGACTTCTGATCTAGAAAACTTGAGGAAGTCCTAAAACAATCTTGAAGAAGTAAAATGGATTCAAAGCGATATCTCTTTTTAATCTTCGCCAAAGAATGCAACCAACCTGTCTGTATGGATTGGCTCCTTTGAATGAGGGTAAGAGTCCATGATGGATGTTGATGATATCCTTCCTGTAATTGTGGAGAAATGTCGATGATAACACCTATACCAAAAAGCAACTGGCATATCTTATTGGTCTGTAATCTATAAAGCAGTTGAAGCAATGAATAACATAGTTTTAATAGGTCAATCTGATAACTAAACTCAGCACGAGAACTCTGCCATTAGTCTGTCAACTTACGAGGCCTACAAGATTTGGCACCAGACGGTTTACCCGTAAAGAGAAATTTATGCTTTCAAGCTAAAAACTAACTATACTGTGGAAGCTGATAAACAGACCCAGAATATCACCCCATTATTCATATCGAACTTCACTCCCTTCCACGAAAGATATAAACTAATGTAACTACTGAGGTCTTGTCCATTTCGGAGTGTAGAAAACGTGGAGCAGACACAGCACAACGAAACAGAATACTTACATAGCCATTCACATCTAGCCACCTGTATCATGACCATGTATCTCGGACAACGACAACAGGCGGCAGAACAGATGTACCACTAGCGAAGTCTTAGTTATCTTGAGTATGATATGCAAAACAACATATCCTAAGAAATGAAAACCGCGACAAATTACCTGCATGTAGCGAGCAAGGACCAGGAAGTCGGTGCCTGAGACCAAATCAAGAATCTCCGCTTCGCGCTTATTTCCTCTACTTGTAGGAAGGTAGTGATAAGGTATTCCATGTCTCTCCAGAAATCGTAAGACATGAGTGTTTGGCCCACGGTTGTGGTTACTGCAAAGTAAACTCGTGTTAGGTTCTCCATGCCCATTTTGGCAAGCGATGAGCAATGTTGCAAGCATTGGTGATTCAAATTCACAGAAACACCTCCCTTCAACTGCCACTTACAGTACATTTATCACTCACAATAATACTCAATGATGGCTCTAATCTGATCCAAAAGAATCGATACTATTGGTACAGAGCGGAAAATTGAATTCTGTGGTTACAATATAAACCGTTCAGAAGAACATGGTAAACCAACCAACCTGATGACACAACATATATCAACTGGAAGCTCTCCCTCTTGCCATCGGTGCAACAAATCAATCAAGCAATGATCCTACACACCCAGTTCAATCAACACCCTGACTTCTGAGCTTTAGTTCTCTTTGGGTCTAGTCAGGAAAATGGAATCTGTATTGCTCTACTCGCACACCTGCCACGACGCGAGGACGGCCAACTTCAAATCCGGATCGCTACCCATCACTCGCACTATCGATTTCTCAGCCTTGAAATGGTGAGACAATTCATCGAAGTCCTTGTCCATGAGAGAGCGAGGCCACTGCAACGGATCGAATGTAAACTCACTGAACACGAGGGTCAGTCCATAATTTTCGTGAAGGTCTCGTTTCACAAGATTAGAATCCACCCCCATCCTTATTGCTGCTCTACGTTCACGTTAATGCTGTATCATTCGGGAAGCTCCACGCAAGAAATTGTCCTTTCAAAAGTACAAAGCTAAGCACGTAGCAAATATAGCAACGACAAGCGAACATAATAGTAAGTGTTATGCGCTTATCTAGTTCCTTATAATTGGCAAACTATTTCTTTACAAGAGATGAGGTACCCTGGATCAAACAGACTTTACCTTCGTGCATAGAAAACTGGGGGCTGCTTTCCGCCATCAAAGTCAATATGGATATCTACATTGAGAATATTTGCACCCCGCGATGCAATACACCTTGAGATCTTAGCAACGATCCCAAGCTGGTCCTGCAACAGATGAGGATTGCTCCGCTTTTTAGATCCACAATCAACGAATTACACTCTTAACAGTGGCGTGTAATGGCCAAGGCAGGATGTGTAGCGATAAAAAGAGCATTGCCTGATGAGTTCAATGAAGTGCGACCGCAGTGGCAAATAAATGATAAACAATGAATACACTATGATCCAAGAATCAGTATCAAGGAATCGTCCTCTGAAAAGCGTAATCAGGAAAAAGGCGCAACAACACATAAAGACATTAGGCAATGAGTGGGTTTTCACAAGCTCTGGGCTTCATCACCACCACCAACGAGGAAGAAACAATTATCACATTGAATTTACAAGATTGGCATTAAGAAGCAGAAATCCCTTCCAAATCCCAGTCTGAAGGACATAAAAGGAGAACACTAAAGAGAAAAACTCGCAGGTGGAGTTCGCGAACATAATTCACGACACTGTAATCAAAACAAAGACAGGAAACGATGAGTAAATTGGCAAATCTTACAGAGCACTGAAAGACGTGAACAGCGTGAAGCTCATGATTCGAAGGACCATCGCATTCCCCTTTGCCTTCGTACCATCGAGCACGCCTGGATTCATGTGATCCGACTGCGCTGTAGCCATAGCTACGACGCAATTCGCTCAGCAGCCTGAGACCACGACTACTCCTCCCCAACATACCATCTCTCAAAGCTTTCCACGCTTGCATTTTGCCTCGAGCTCACACGCGTCCAACCATCTACCTACCGCATCAGGCCCTCAAAAAACCTAGAGATAAACCCGGACCCAAAAACACACACACAATACCAGAAACCCAAATATCCAGACTGCACACAACACCTGCAAAAACTACAAATTCCCTCCTCGACTGCGTCTGAAAGAACAACTTCGTGACTAGCTTACACGACCTGTAGCCCTTCTGTATATTGAATGGTTTGGCTCATGAAGGGATTTGCGACGAGTGTAGTGCCATCGAAAGAGGATCATGTTTAGATTCGAAGCACGCGAGCTCGCAAAGTCAGAAACTCCAGGTTCAGGCACCAGGCCTGCAACCCGCTCATTTCCAACAGATAAGAGGACACTCTCTCAACGTGGCGAGATCCGTAGGACCCGCTAAGAAGGGTATCATTGGTAAAGAAGGTCTCAACCCGGGTAAGAGGACTAGTGTAGGAGGACAACTGACGTTATTGTACACTTTTATTATGTATCAAAATTTTCTAAAAATCAAAAATTACATCTCTTTTCTTTCTTGTCTTTCTTTTTGTCTAGATTTTTGAAGAGAATTTGATTTGACTTAGAAAGCCAAATGAGTTTCAGCATGTTTATATTACCAGATGCTCTTGTTTTACTTTGAAGGATGATTGATTTTCAATTATTTAATTCTATTAAATGTTTTTCAGAAGTGTGGTCACTACGACGTCATCCAAATTGAACCGTCAACGAGATTCTTTAGCGAAGTGTGAGATACAACTGTCAACGAAGGTGACGCAACCGTTGACAAATGTTCCTCAGTGACACGTATCTTTTTCCACGGCTGAAGGAGTGCCTTCGCGGTATTAGAGTAATGGGTCCTAAAGCCGCGTATTATCTCTCGCAAGTGCCGGTATCCGGAAGCCTTGAGCTGAGGGGGAGCCTCTCGTGGTTGTGTTTTGAGGAAACCGAGCATCAGAGATTGTTGGCAAAGAGTGGAGAAAGAGGCCTTCTTCAGTGATAGCGATGGTTGGAATGATACCAGAACTTGCCGGTCTCGGGGACGGGCATAGGCCCGATCTCTTCGGCGGAAGCGCAGCAGTCGGCGATCATAGGTCGGTATAACTTGTTGTAAGATGATCAAGAGAATTTTATGAGTTTTGGAAGCACAACCACAACATCAATCTCAAGGTGAGTGAGAATAAATGGAGCGGTCTCAATGTAAGCAAAAATAATGTTGAGCGGTTTCTTTGCAAGATAGACTTCGCTGTAGCACTTGCTGGCTTAGCCTTGCTTGCTGAGTACTCGTCAACTTGCATACTATCATGATGTGATACCAATTTCATGAAAGCTGGTTTGATGTGACGATCTGCGATGCAGAAGTATGTCCACGCTTTCGGCTGTCATACTTGACCAGCATTTTCAGTGAAGGTCCTATTGGTTTGATGTTTCAGCAGATAATCTACATATTTTGATTCAAAAACATGTAAAATCTCTTGAGTCACCGCCCACTTGCAGCAAGTTCATCTACATCCCAAGCTATTCCTCCTCTACTTTTTTTCCCTGGAAATTGGGGGTCAGGTTTCTCCTGACTGGAAACTTTGGGCTGCTTCTTTTCATTTAGGTCAGCTGTGGGTTTTATAGAAATTTTGTTCTGCCTCATCTCCTGAGGATTGCTTCGACTGAGGTTACCTACAGACACACCATAGAGCCAATTTATGGACATGTTAAATTTTTTTATGCTACGTTCTGTGTCTTGACATTGCACAATAGAGAATTATGAGGTATACATTTCGTGATATACCTTGAGCAGGAGGGGCACCATGTCTCTTGCTTGTAATCTCAATTTCTGCAGGTTGCTGCACAATTAAATGCTCCGCTTGTAGCTGACTGCCTCGCATGTCTTCGGAGGACGCATCATCGGAGGGCCTTTTCTCGTCATTGAATTTGTTGATCTCTTGCTGTATGTATTGTTTGTTCACTGCTATAAGATAATGTTTAGGGCAGTGGAATGGTGCAGGCAATTATTGAGTTTTAAGGAGCGCTGTTAGTATGTCTTTGGTTAATTTTACAATTGCTGAGACTTGATTTAAAACTTACGTATTGATATGCTTTTAGTTTACTTGTTGTGGTGAAGAAATTAATAGCTTTCGCCATGGCATTAAATCAATGATTTAGACATACCTTTCGGCAACTGCCTGTTTGGGGGCTGCTGAAGAAACGATGCTGCCCAACCTTTCAGCGCAAAACGACCTCTACCAGCATCTGCTTGTACTTGAATCTCGTCTAAATTGTTGATCTTATGTTTATTGCACTCGGAGACAATCCCTGTAGCTTGTTCAATTTTCTCCGTATCATATTCTTTCGTGTGTGCGCCTGATTCTTCCTGCCGCACAGGTGCGGAAGTGGACGAATACTCATTCTTCTTCGGAGACCCTCCTGACCTTATTCCAACTCCCGGACTACAGCTTTTATGGCCACCATGTGCGCGGTTTGAAGAGGGGAATCCATGCAGAATACGAGAAAGACTAGTTGAATCCTGATTCCTTTCGATAGCCTTTCTATACTGAGTAACTGCTTGGGCGCACACTCCACGGATCGATGGCTCTGAAACGTTCGTTGCAAAATTAGACCAAACATTAGCTGGTACGTGTGTGATGAGCCGCTCCTCTTCTTCACCATCGTTCGGAGGGCGATGCGGAGACTGTATGTCCACATCTTGTCTTGGGCTTCGCTGGTCAGGTTGCGGGCTTCTACCCTCTGATGATTAAATCATTGCTCATGAAAAAACCACTACTTTAAGTTGGTCAACTGTTACCACCTTTAGGTACAAAAACTTTTTCCCCCGGCTTTACAGACAATCTTTCAAGAGCATAAGTAGCTGCAAAAGCTTTCGACTTATGTTAAAAAGATGACTTTGGGCAACGAACTCTGATTACTGTTATCATAGTTCACACGACTAAGTATTTCTCAGGGGTGATTTTTTAAAATGAAATACCAGGCTTGTTTCTGTCAATCTCTTGAAATGAGATAAGACTCGCGTTATTTTGAACATTGTGAAAATTCACACCTGGGCGACGATGTTGTCTCACTTCGTGTTGGAACCGCTCGGAATCCTGCACGGCGTGAGCTATGTTACGGATCAAAAGGGAAAAGTGAAACGAAGAAGAAAATCGTTTGTCCAAAACTCCTTCGATCAACTTCGGATGTGACTATTGTTATGTTATTTAGGATTGACAATGTTATTTGGTCAACAACGAGCATTGCATTGACTCCATCACCAACATGTGAATATCGCAGTACAACTAGAGGCTACATGATACCCATCACATTGCCAAAAGGCAGCCATTTCGAAGTTTAGCTACCTGGAGTGTTAGTGTTGGATGATGAGAAGCCTACACAGTGCTAGCTGGTTGCTACAGAATTTTTAGGGTCAGCATAGGATGCCGCTACGATGACTTCTAAGTTTAGGCTTGCGCAATTTTTAGTTTTATATATATATATATATATATATATACACATGTACTAACCCTAGCTTATTATCATACCCTATAAGTGGAATAATACCTTCTCGTATTCATGGTAGTCCTCCGCTTGCACATGGCTGGTCCATGGAGAATAATCATCTGCCCTACCTGCTTGCAAGCATTGTTATTGCCAAAAAGTAAAATTCTTACATGTAAATTGAAATTTCGCAATGTAGATTATGCGCTTAATAGCACGATTAATACCTTCACTAGTTTCTAGCCTACAATGCGGTGGAGATTCTTTCACCGACTCCGGAAACACTCCATCGTTCCTGCTACTGTTGTGAAAGGATAATGCTAGGACTTCTTCCTGTGCACGTTAGACGACAAAACTGTAACGTCTTACCTAACAGAGCTAAACCAATCTGTGAAAAGCAAACGTAAAATTTATTGATATTTTAAACCAAGGAGTTCGCTGAATGCTGACCGTTGCATGATATACCTGCAGACTGAGGAGCTGACTGGATATAGATCTCTTGAAATCACTGAACTCATTGTAGAGGTCACCACAGCACTTGGTAACGTACTCCTGCAATTCCTGGTTCCAATTTCACCAAGAATCAGAATTCTGCATGATTACACATCAATTTAATGCATGAAGTATTATTCCACCGAAAAGCATCAGAAAGGGTTTCTTATGCTACCCGTATCTCCATGCTGAGCACAGGAATACTGCCGCACTGCTTTGAACCTCCTCCCCTCGAGTAATCCACGTCGAAGAATTGGTTGTCGTAATGCTTGAAGACATCCTCAGGATTCTGCTCCTCAAACTCGATATCCTGCTGTACTGCTAATTTTAGACACCTCGTCGCTCTCACCTGCTGTGCGTGGACGGTGCACTATTATGCACCAGGCATACTCTATAATCAAGTTCAATATGAGCGGCATGAATCCGATTAATGTAGATCACACTGACCTTCATTGGTGTACATGGTTGATTGGCGAAGCGCCCAACCTGCACAGTACATCTTGGGTCGTAACGTCAGCTGGTTATCGCCCTTGTGTTTTCTTCCTTTCTTTAGTGTGCTAACATTTCTCCACACCTCAACCCGTAATGATGGTGCATGCCAAGAACCGCTCCAAAATGCTTACCAATAGTAAGTTCAATAAACAAACCCATTTCAAGGTCATAATTTGACCCAATCAACATAGAAACGGTCAGGATCAGTGTACACGGAATGAATGTTGAAATCTAGGAGGCAAGAACTATCATCTCGCACAACATAATTTATTTAGTGCTGTCAAACACACGCGCTCGGTATTAAGAGTCTCAGTAGAACATAACAAATTATGGATAGTACAGCTAGAGCTTGAAACAGATGCTTCAAGCAAAGTCGAAAGTTTTGAAAAAATGAAGTCCTTTCAATTCTAGGGAGTTTTCATTGATAAATAGCGGCAAAGATTGAAAACAAATGAGTTCATCTTGCTGTATGTAGTCGAAATTCGAGTACACTGCATACAAGCTAACCCATCATTTACAGGAGACACTATGCAACAAACTTCTGTTGATTGTTCTGGACAGGAACACCAACCCTCTTCGCGAGCAACATCAGAAATGTGTAACGAAAGCAACGCCATTGAGGGATTGCAAGATATGACCTGCAAATCATTACTCACTATCAGACTAGCGCGTGTCGAAACATCTATTATTTGTACTGAAATGACGCATTTAAGACCGAACAAAAAAACGCAACGTCCAATAGATTCAACTCGGATAATCTTCAGAAGGCTCAGTCGTGATAATAAAATTTAGACTTCAACATTACCTTAAACAGCCATTATCATGTTGATTTTTTGGTGAGCTTTATAACCAATGAGCTCAAAGTCAGCGGCTGCGAATGAATCGATATCGCGGTTGGCAGTTTTGATCCGCAAACGCTGCAAAATCACCACGTCAACATTACTATTCCACTGGTCAAAATGCATCATATGCCACACAACTTCAGAACCAAAACCTATGCATCCACAAAACCCTCTAGCCACATATTTTATATTCCAAAACAAATCAATGCTGTGCACTTAAGCACGTACGAAAAAAAAAACGGCAAAATGCGCAGTAGAGAAATCAAAAAAATCCTACACTATGATGCATAATCACGTCCAAAAAGTAGCGGAACGTCTGATATGAGGAAGGGGTACATAGGAACAATTGATAAACTCACAGGAAATGGCATTGGAGTATTTTGTAGTTGCTCTTGAAGAGGTTCCACGTGGTTTTTGTACACATGTGCGTCTCCCAACACATGAACGAAATCACCAGGCACCAAACCTAACACACCAACAACCAAAAAGTGTTAATTCATCACAACTCAAAGTTAAACATTAAATAGCAGCATCATTACAGAAAACAGCAGAAACAGCAGGGAATATCCCTGCAATGCAAACATACCGCAGACATGGGCGAGAATGCATGTGAGAAGTGCATAAGATGCAATATTGAAAGGCACCCCCAATCCCATATCACAGGACCGTTGGTACATCTGACAGGAGAGCTCCCCGTTCGCCACATAAAACTGCGTCCATAAAGTTGCACGTGATTACAGGTCTGATTGGAAATCCAAGCTAAAAATCAGCTGATCGTTGAAGGTGTTTGTATGACCAGCCTTCAACTAGGACGAATGCTGACCTGAGCAAACATGTGGCAGGGTGGAAGAGCCATGAGCTTCAAGTCAGCTGGGTTCCAAGCTGACAGAAGGATGCGCCGATCATCTGGATCTGTTTTGATTTTGTTAATGACGTCTTTTAGCTGATCAAAGCCTTGCCCAGTGTAGTCCGTATGCATGTCTACATATCTGAACATTCAAAACGACTTTCAATGAGGTAACGGCTGATAATAATAACAAAAATAATAATACTAATAACAACAAATAATAAATAAATAAGTAAAATCGCCACAAGAAGTTCAGTGTGCTCTATCACCACTTCATCGAACAAAATAAGTAATACTCAACTATAGAAGTATTCATAACATTCATAATGTTGAAAGAGAGTCCTGGACCCATGAAAGGGCAGATACAAATAAAGCAGTTGAATGACATTCTGCAAAGACCGAGACGAACTCTTACTTGGCTCCAAAATGGCGCCACTGAAATCCGTACACAGGACCTAAATCACCTTCTTCCCTCTCCTTCAGCCCCTGTCTGTGGTTTGAAGTGGATAAGTAGATGCACATAACAGAAAGTTCACAGGAGCCTAAAGTACAAAGAACCCACAACCCTAAAGCTTGATGTCTAAAACATGCGATCAAAAGCATTCCATAAACTTTACTTCAAGGATCTTTTGGCAATGTAAAATCAGAATGTACATGTAAAGGGGCGGCTTGTATCTGAAATTTCTATTACATAATGGATGGCAATGGTAACTTATTCACTAACTTGTCAAGGTATTCTCGAGAACCATTGCCGTCCCATATTTTCACGCCCTTGTCATGAAGCACCTACCATGCACAGCATTACGCTTAGCTGTGTAGTAACAGGCAGATAGTGGAAACCGGGGAAAAAGAGTCCAACTTCAGTTGTGGCAGTAACGATCTCCAAAACAAGATAAAACCGCCAATAAAACGCCAATGTACGCACCTTGGCATTTGTAGACCCACTAATAAACCAAAGGAGCTCCTCCACAACACCACGCCAGAAAACGCGCTGCCAAAACCCATTTCAAAATCAAAGTCACTCCAGGTCACGCAGGTAAATACCTGAGAATATAGTTGGTAGAAAGTTTCCCACCTATATCAAATAGTTGTTCATAAAATTATTGTCACCAATGCGAGAAAATGCAGCAAGTATGCGGAGGAAAGGTACGCAAATACTGCTATATAGCACCAAATAGGACAAGAAATAGTGACTATCTTACCTTAGTCGTGAGTAGTGGAAAGGACTTGCGAAGATTGAACCGCATCTACACAACAAACATTAGCTATAGGATGAACAAGATGGAAGTAACAATGACCATAAGAGCCACCTCTTGGAAGTTATTTCACTCAATATTACATTGCCAAAGTTAAGCGTATTTCTGTAGTAAGGTCGCAAGCAACAGACCTTAAGCACAGTCATTGCAGAGGAAAGCACGGAAGCAATATCATATGCTCACAAGATCTCTGTGTCGCGAGAAGATAATTCTGCCAATTATTGACACGGAAGGAAAGGAAGCAAATGAAGATTACAGGCGTAATGCACAATAAAGTTTTCAGTCCAAAGAAGTCAATACCTGGCAACCAAATTTAGAAATGGTACCCGTGCCGGTGCGGTCTCCTTTCACGGCTCCAGTTTTAATGATATCGTCAATCAACTTAAGATACTGATACTCGTCATGAGCTTCCAACAGATACTTGGGTAGCAAGCCAACAGTCGTCTCTCCATTGTCAGTTTGTTTGATTGAGGAAGTCAATGATCCTCGGACGTAGGTTAGAAAGCTGATACGCAAGCCATTTTCCACAATGGGGATGGAAGCAGACCAGATCAGGAAGATGTCAGTATCCACAGCAGGCATGTAAGTGTCGCATTCCACATCGCCTTCAACCTCGGTCAAATGAATGACTTCGCACAATGGCGATGCCATTGCTTCACTGCAGACAGTAGAAACGAACTGAGTATCCAGGAGACAGCTCACCAAAATTGCAAGAGATCGAAGTAGTTTGGAAACTGGAAAATAGGTAATGAAGCTTGCCTGTAAACCTGGCCACCGCCAATGACGAAGACAGATTCTATTTGCGAGGAGTAGGACGGGGTTGCGAGCAAAGCCAGCGCAGATTGGAGGCTCTCACTGACGACCACTCCCGTCGGTGTACTTTTGATCCCACTTCTAGTCAAAATCACATTCAAGCGTCCAGGGAGGGGACGGAACTTCTCAGGTATGGATTCCCAAGTGTGCCGTCCCATTATCACGGCATTCTTCTTAGATGAAGAGGTTGTTACCGATGTGACCGTTTTGAAAAATTTCATATCCGTCGGTAGCTTCCATGGGAGATGCCCTTGCTTCCCTATTCCCCGTTCGCGAGTGGCAGCGACTACTATTTGAAAACCTCTAAGCTTCTCGCTATGGATACCGCTAAGGATCTGTTCACTTTCATCACATTCCGGAGCAGGGGAACCACTAGAAGCCATGCCGGAAGTCTCACTGCTGAACCCTCGTAACCCAATGTCAGAAAAAGACAATCGGTCTTTATCAATAGATCCCAAGGGAGGCGGCACAGAGCAGCAAACTGAAAGACCACGAGCTAAATCACCAATCTGAGACCCAAAGATGCAGTTCCAGGAAAATCTCAAATCACAGCGCTCTGTTCTACCCAATCTTACATCACAAAACGTGGCGCGCTCAGAGCCAGCGAAACTCCGCTCTGTTGTACAGTGCGCAATGTGGCGAACTACACCCTTCGGGGCTTCAGAATAAGTCGGGCCAGGGCATGACAACACCCGAAACGAACACTTCCAACCCCGCGTGACGAGTTTCATAAGACCAAAAAAAGTGGAAAAATTCTGGCGCAAAATTCTCGATCACTCAGATTTCGTCTCAGCTCCTCTAGTCACTTATGAACCCAGAACTCATAACCTCTTCAGCTGAATTCTACATGGAATTTGAAATAGCGACGGAAATTTAGGGGAGTTCAAAGCCCTATTCTACATGCATCTGCTGCCTCGGTGCTTCGATCCTATTCCGGAGCTAAGGGGCGTGTTATGTTCGACACATCATCCACAAAATGATCTCATGGCATGGCAATGCACTGGTTAATTTGTTATTCACCACATGGATACCCAAAACTCAACACCATCGTCAATTCTTCAAAAGCGCGGGAACGTGGCGTGAGATAGAAAAAGATTATACAACCACTACAGGTTTGCGCGACACTTGTAGAATAAAAGCACATCATCGAGGCATCCGGGTATCGACATAGCAAACTGTCTCGTTATCAAACAAGAAAAATAAAAGCACATATTATCAATTCAGAAGCAACAAGCACTCATCTGGGAATGAACATGCATCAGCAATACCGAGGCACAACTTCAGCAGATTCAATGTTTCATTACAAAATTTAGGTTTAGGAGCTTCGCTTAATCGTTGCATGTCGACGAAACTACACCCGTATCAAACTCTGGCAAAAGTGTTCAAAATTGTGCTGTAAGCCTTGTGAGCTTCTTGCTTCTTGTGCTTGGATGGCTTCGTGGCCAATGCTACCTTCTAACTTATCCCCTGCAGATTACTCTTAGACTTCATCAAGCGCTCCGCTTAGCATCCCTCCAATTCAAGACTGCAGGGTCCAGAAGCTAGCACGCATATCGGTCCAGCCTTCGTGGCAAAGACGATTTTCCTGATTGAATTGTGGACTGATTCATCTTTCCTTTCACAAACTTCCTACATCAGATGAGTAAGGAATACAGACGTCGAAGACGACGCCTCTTTGTGAAAGCGAGCACACCAGAGACAGAGGTCAGCGACATCTGCAACATCTGCAACAACTCCTCGGAATCACAGTCACGAATCCCATGTTAAGCTATCAAATGCGAACGAGAACCTCGTCAGCTTGCTTTTTCACTGCACCATCGACTTATCGGCCTCGTCAATGTGGGTCTTTATTAGGGTTACGCATACTGACTGCCGCAGACGCAGCGATGTGCAATGGGCTTGTTTGGGCCACTGCGAGGGAGGAAGAGTCATGGCTTCAAAGTTCTGAGCATGGCAAATCCTAAAAAAATGTTCGACCCCAAGTTGTGCTTGTGTAGTTGCAACACATTCAATCCAACTAATGAACTGAAATGAATTAATGAGAGTTGCATTAGGTTATATACTTTGAAGTCTCATACCTCGCTGCTTCTGCTGAGATTTTAAGAAACAAGTCAAAAAAATATTTAGAAAACAGCCTTTCCAATAAATCATTGAGTTCTAAATTATTGGCTGTGTGTGAGTATATATATATATATAAAATCAAAGACATATGTTGTTGAATATGAAAATTTCATAATTCATCCAAGTCTAATAGTCATCTTCAACAATCTATCTAAATTTACAACAATTTTTCAAATTTTTTATATACATTTAATTGTTAGCCTTTGCAATTTCATTGGCACCCTTAATACATGAGAAAAAATAAATTTTCTTGTATAAATTTGTAAAAGAATAAAAATTTAGGAGGTCCTTATACTTAGAAGCCCACTTAGAAAAACCATGGTTTAAAAGCCTTTGAAAGTTTTATTGTGTAGTGAAAAAAAAAAAAAAAAAAAAAAAAAAACTCCTTTAGAAGCCTTGGCCTCTAGATATAGTATAAAGTAAAAAGAGGCTATGAAATGGACCAAATTATCCTTGTATTACAAGTCAAAATATGTCAATTTATATCTTGAGTCATATGACTATAAAAAGTATTTAAAAAATAATTTATAATGGCTATTTTAAGTATTTTTTGATATTACTTTTGAATTTTTTTCTAAAAGCCACCTCTTGGAATGGGCCCAACAAAAATTTTGGAAAATAACTTCATTCACATAATATACAAAAAAGTCCATTCTACCTTATCTTTTTCTTTTAAGGCCTTTAGACTAAATTTCCCAAATTTTTAAAAAACCAACTAAGTAAAACTTTTCAATTTCAATCAAATAAAGAACTTAAAAGTTATAGCCTTTTACCTTATTTAGTGATTGTAAAGACCCTCTTATATGTCTTTTTTTTTTTTTTTTTTTTTTTTTTTTTCATTTTGCTCTAATATATATCAAGTCATTCTAATAATATGATTAAAAGTTTATTTTTTAAATAAAATAATACCAATTTAAAATATTTATTTAATTATTTAATTTTAATATAAAAATAAGATTGATATCAAATATTGTATATAAATTATTACTAAATATTTTTAAAATTATTTATAATCATATATTTATAATATTAAATATATATAATTTTAATATAAAATTAATATTTGATAAAATAATATTTTATTAAATATATTATAAAAAACCAAATAACTTATTATGATTGTTTGGTCCTAATAATTTTATTAATTAAAAAACAAAAGAAAAATTTTATTTAAAAAACTACTTTTAAATTAGAAACTAGAGATAATAAAAATATATATTAAATATTTATTCTATTTAAAAATTTATGCAAACCAAATTATTTTAGTATACTTATTTACCTTGATAGTATCAAGGACATGAATCATAAAAGAACAAAATGACAATATACTCTTGTGTCATTTAAAAGAATAGAAAGTCACTCAAAGATGGAATAATATTAAAATTAGAATGGCTATTGCTAAAGACAAAAAGACTAGAGACTCTTGAAATAAGACTAAGAATAAGAAAGACATTGACAAGAGTGAAGAAGGTTTCACTCTTGTCTGTATATATACTATCTACCTAAGAACTATGTAGCAATACTCTATAAGACTTCCAATATATGTTCAATTTGCAAGACACGTTGCTATACTGTAATTGCTTATAATATATAAAACCCAGTCAAAATATATAATATGTTCAAAAGTTCTAGATGTGTATTAGAATAGTTAGTAGATTAAATTAAAAGGAGTTGGTGTAAGAAACTTTATTTTGATTTTTTACTTATTTTAATTATAGCATTTAAATTATATAGGACCTAAATATTTAGTATGAAGCTTTGAAAGGAGATTGGGGCTCAAAGATGAAGAATTAAACTACTAAGAGGCTTATTTTGAGGGATGAAAATAAGATATGGATGAATGAAAGCAAAGAGTGAAGATCTTTATTTCTATTGGTCAGTGGTCATGCCCAATAGGCTTTGAGTAGGTTGTCTGTGACAAGAACAAGAGTTTTGGCAACTTCAAAGAAGGCATTCAAAAATCAAAGGCTAGGGTTAAAAAATTTATTTTTGGTATTATAATTTTGGTATAAGAATCAAGAGATTTGGAGTTTTTATGAGAGAAGAATAGACGCTTGAAATTAAGGTATACAAATTATATCTATTATCATTCTTTTGAGAATATTAGGAGTTGTACAAAAGCTTTTGGAGATCAAGAGATGCCGTTGGAAAGGTGATTTTAAGACCTATATGTAATATAAAAGAATTGTTATATTTAAAGTTTGGAAGAATGAAATATTAGAAGTTAAAAATAACATATCAAATTCTAAGGTAGTAAGTAGACCATTTTATTGATAGTAATGAATTCTATCATATCTTGAGCTTTTTGACAAATCTTTATTTTAAAATTTTTAAAAAGATAAATTATTATGTTAAAAAGCTACATATCAAAGCTTCATATATTTGGATATTTAGTTTGTGAGATATGAAGAATTTAACATGCAAGTGTCTATAAACAAGGATTTGAAGCTATGTTAGGATTTTGGTGATATCTAAAGATTAGCAATGAATCAATAATTGAAAATTTTTATAATAATAATTAAAAATATATCAATACTTTTTATAAAATTTGAATACTTTTTGAAATTTTTTTATAGAAATATATACTATTGAAGTTTGAAAAAAATCCCCCTTAAGATTATTAAAGGATTTAGTATATTTTGCCACATTTTGGAAATTCTAGAGTACTTGAGGCTTGTGCATTTGATATAATTTCTTTTTTTAGGAACAAATTTATTTAAATTTGGAATTTTTATCTATCTTAACATTTGATTGAGAAATTAATACTTTCTTGACGCAAATTCTCTCTATCTCGATAAAGTATCAAATTTCCAAAATAAGTTTCTTATATGTGTGCTACATACTTAGCTTGTTCCATAAGCTATCAACATGTACAATACATAGCTAAGTTGTTGGCCAAGTTTCTAATCTATCAATCACTTAAAGATATGTATAAAGATAAAATGACGTCTATGAAGCTTCTAAAAATCTTTTCTATAAGATATTAATAAATTAATATATTTTTACTTATTTCTATCTATTCATATTATCTAAATAATTATTAAAATAAATCTTATATTTAAAATATTATCCCTCCTTTCAAGGACAAGTTCCACAAGAAGCGGTGATTATATATTAAAGAAGTTCAAAATATGCCAAATTGTATTCATAATATATTTTGATCTTTGTTCCTTTTGAAGATAGTTGATAGATCTTCTCAGCCATCTATAGTATCCCATACCAAGGTGAAAGGACCACCTTGATATTTGATCATTGTTGAGGCTTTCATAACTTCTTTCAAAGAAAACATTTGGAATACCATCAAGAGTAGTTTTTACTTCCAAAAATATCACCAAATAACAAAAGTCTCTTCGAAGGTTGTGATATCAAACACGTTGTATCTTACCATTAATTTGAGGAAGAACATGTTATTTTTAAGGATCTTTATCTCTATATGTCGTCTTGAAGGTTGTGACAATTGTAATATCTCATCCAATAATTCAACAGATAATAGTTTTTGAGTTGAATTTGTTGGTTTTTTATTCTCCATCTCCTTAGTACTTAAATCCAAAGAAATAATAAATAATAATATAAAATAGAATGAAATCTCTATTAAATCTACTTTGTTTTGTAATAAAGATTTTTTTGTTATTTCATCTTAGTTTTGATGGATATCATCGATAAAACATATTGACTTTAATTGATGTATTTGCTAGATTCTTAGATGGTTCTTATATACGTTCACTAATATCATATCTGCATCAATATACAAGATATTCCAACCTATTTTAATGCCACCTCAAATCTAAAATCTCTTCTATCTTAAATTCTTCATTGTTATCCACTTCTATAGAAGACGATGGCATTTGTCTTCTTCCTTATATATCTGCTGTCTTATGTAGCTTAAATATAAGATGGATCTTCATAGATTCTAGTAGGTTTAATCAATAAGCAACTAGATTGACTTGTTTACAAATTAGAAATAGACTAAGCCTCCAATAATCTAGCTTGTCACAAAATCAAATAGTCTTGATATTACGACAAAATAGCAATATCTTATCATCCATTTGGAATTAGAATTATTTTTTATGATAAACATATATATATTGATCTTTTGTTGTTCTTGAGCTTCTTTTAATTGTGTTTTTATTATTGCATGTAGTTTGGACAATTGATTTGCCAAGTCTTTTATTGTAGGATTGTCAGCTTTTAAAAAGTCAAAAGTATCAAGTCATGAATGATAACCATAATTGGCATAGAAAGATATTTGTTGAATAGAAGAGTGTATCAAATTATTATAAGCAAATTTTGCCAATAGTAAGAGAGTTGTCCAATCATCTTGATGATAATTGATGGTATATCACAAATACTATTCCAAAATTTAATTTATTCATTATATTTGTCCATCAGTTTGAAGGTAGAAGACTGAAGATAATTTTATGTCTATCTTCAATATCTTAAAAAGATTTTTTTAAAATTTTGATACAAATTGCGTCCCTCTATCTAATATAATATCCCTTGACAATCCATAATGGTAATAGATATTGTCAAGCAAGAGTTTAGCTATGTTTTTACTTATGATAAATTTTATACATGATATAAAATATACCATCTTTGTAAAATAATCTACAATCATGAATATAGAATCATAGAAATCTGAAATTAATAGATCTATAATAAAATCCATAGAAACAAAAGACCATGGCTATTCTAGTATAGATAATAGTTGGAAAAGTCTATAATGTTGATGACAAGGAGTTTTTGATCTTGAACAAATATGACATGATTGCACAAATTCTTTAACAGCCTTTCACATTTAAAGCTACTAAAAATCTCTTGATATTAGTTCCAAAGTCTTGTTATATCCAAAATATCCTATTACAAGAGCTTGTAATTATACTTCACTTTTTGGAACATATAAGCATCTTTCAAAATAGAGTACATTATTTTTGAAGTCAAACTTAGAAGTATCATAAGACTTAGAGGAATTATTTTGAATATTATTAACAAGAGGATGTGAAGCCATATTTGATTGAACTTGTTTAAAAAAAGTTGAATTAATAGTCAATGTTGATTTCATTGCTTAAAGATGAAATTATTCTCACTTCAACAAGATCATCTTTTGTTGATTAAAAGTTACATTTTTTTCTTTTAATCCAAGATAAGAATGTCTAGAAATAGCATCAAACAAATCTTGTTGTTTTTCTAGCCAATAAATGATAATAAACTCAAATCTTGATAAAGACATACTTTAATGATCTTAGCTACAATTCAAAATATATGCTAAATTGAAATACTTGAGGTTCTTGTGATCTGTATATACAGTGACTAGATTAGAATGCCTTATAGATAATAATGCCGTTCTTAAAAAGAATCCGCAATTATAAGAAGTTCTTTATTATAGATCTTATAGTTAATCTTTGTTGTTAAAATTTTTATTGAATGAAAAGCTATTGAATGAAGTTTGTTATCTGCTCTCATTTCTAATAATATTACATCTAAGGTATAATCCGATGCATCTATTTTCATAAAAAAATGCTTTAAAAAAATCAATATAATATAAGATTAGTGCAAAAGTAAAAGCTATCTTCAAAGTTTTAAATGATGCTTTTGCTTCTTTATTCCACTTCAATTTTTTTTAATAAGTTAAGCATGTTAATAGAGCTGAAATTTGAAAAAAGTTCTTGATGAATATTAAATAATATTTAAAAAATTTCTTAGCCAAATTCTCATTAATATATTGCTTCAATGCAGCCAACTCATTTTGTAATAAACTATAGATTGGTCCAAATAGTGGTTGAGCTCCCTCTTAAAGATCAATTGAACAATCATAAAGTTGATGCTCTACAAGAATATCTATATTCTTCTTCAAAAAAATATCTTAAAAATCTTGATATTAGCTAGAATTACCACTTATAGTCTTTTCAGCATCAGAAATGGATGTGGCATATATAACAAAAGATGATTCTTCTTTTATCGCATGTATAAAAGCTTTTGTATCTATTAATAAAGATTTGGATATATTAGAATTATGTATGTCTATTTAACTAATGGATTTTTAGATTAAAGTATAAAAAATGTCGAGATTATGAGAAGTTCAATCTATTTGAAGAATATACTTTTTAATCATGATAATTCTAAAATAATTAGATTGAAAAGAGATCTAATCACATTAAATATTATTATGCTATTATGTCCCTAAGTTGCTAAACCTAAAGGAATAATTTCATAGATAACATCTCTAGAAGACAATAAATGACCATCTATGACTTCTTTGTGTATGGATTTAGTTTTTTTTACAAAAGATATTTCTTATTTTTTAACTAGTCTTTATCTATAAAATAAGTTGAGGCTCTTGAATCTAATAAGATAAAGATTTTATAATTTTTAGATCCTAAAAATATAACTATTTTAAAGCAAGGTAAAAAATTTGAAGAGAGAATACGACCTTTACAAGGTATTGTATATGATTTTAGCCAAATGATGTCATGGTAGAGAAAATTTGCCTCAAAAAAGCATTAAGCTTTTGGCTGTCACTAATTATTCAATCAAAATCCAAATATAACAAAACTCCCAAATTTATATATAAGTCTTCTTTATGGGACTATTACACTCTAATACATAAGTCTTACTTTCACAAAACACTCAAAATATAATAAAATATTCTAAAACCCTCATTCACCTATAGAGAGGGAATTTTTTTTAACTTTGATAATCTATAATTTTTAATCCAATTGGCAAAGATGCAAGATAGCAAGTTAGCTAAGAACCAAAGTGAAGAAATCAAAACCAAAGTAATTTCAAAAACAAAGAACAAGATGGACAGAAACAAGAACTAGATCAAGAATAAGAAACTAGATTAATATCAAGAACAAAGCAATACTGTGGATTGCTCCAAGACTTGTGTTTGCAAGATTGAGGTGCTCCTTAGTCTTGCCTCTTATTTATACTATGAGGCCTTATGTCCTATTAGACTTTTTAAGAATATTAAAGAATATTCTAGAAGCCTGAGGAAGATTCTAGAAGACTCTTAAAGTCTACGAGAGATCTTGGAAGGCTGAAGAAGATTCTAGAGGATTCTAAGAATATATTAGAATATTCTAGAAGTTTAAAAAAGATTTTGGAAGACTTTAAAAAGTCTACGGGAGGTCTTGGAAGATTGAGAAAGATTCTAAAAGATTCTAAAAAGCTATAGAAGGTTCTAAAAGACTATAAAAAGTTCTAATAGTGGCTTAAAGTATATTCATGACATCACCTTTCTTTCTAGCAATAGATTTCACGATGAGCTGAAGCAATTTGATGATCAAATTACATGCGTAAAAATTCTAGAATTTGTCGAAGTAGAGAAGCAATATATTCTGTCTTTCATTCATTGGTTATTGGTTCAACATGACTCTTGAGATGGCATCAATGACCTCCGGATATATCCTCTATTAGACCAACATTCCATCCAAGAATTTGCTCTTCGTTGTAACCTTCAAAACATCCTTTGAATATAATTTTTGATCTACCTGGGGTCACTCTTTCAACTTTGAGAAGTATTATCAAAGCTTGGGCATTTGAATCAAGATTTTTGTGATGAGGCCGTATCTCCAAAGATTCCAAGCGCGGCCTTATTTGACGTTGGGATATTTCTTCTTTATCTTATCTATGTTCTTCAAATCTAGCAGATTGTAAAAGTTGCAATGATTTTCCAGCTGCTTGTATGGCAGAAGAGTCTTCTGACTCTTGTTCTTGCAATTTCCTTGAAATAAGAAGATTTGACATGATAACTAATAAGTTTCTAGGAAGATCTATTCTATCTTAGTAAAATACAAGTGCAGGTCTTGGCGTGGCTCTCCCCTTTTTATATTGATCTTTTATTGTTAATAAGAAGCGTCACTTAGAAGCTAATAGATGTTACTGTACACAAAATCTTCAATGACCATTGAATGTAGGTTTTTTAGGATATTGTTGATGGAATTGGCGAACCTTCTTAGGTGCATTCTTAAGATTATCTGAGGGTTCTTATGTTCTTTCGCTAATTCCATAGCCCTTCCAATGGATGAAATATTCCAATCGTTTATGTTTTATATGTGAATCCAATATTTCATCTACCTCGTATTCAATCTCTTGATTGACTTCAATTGGAGCTGGTAGTGGAATAATTCTTCCCCCAATATTTGATTTATAATAGGTTTTTAAAAGTGAGACATAAAAGACTGGATGAATGTATATGCTACCTAGTAGTTTAAGACAAAAATTTATTAGATTTACTTGGTGTAGAATTGTAAAAGGTCCAAGTCTTTCATAGTCTAATTTTTGTGATGGTTGATTTATTTATATATTTTGTCAAAGTAACTAGATACAATCTCCTACTTTGAAATTTGGTTGGTTCTTGCGATGAGTGTCTATATAGTCTTTATTTTGATCTTGGGCTATTTGTAATTGGAATTTCAATTCTTCATAGATGGTTTTTAAATTGATAGCTTGACTTTCTGCAACAGGGCTTCCCACATCTTCAATTTAGAATGGATCTGTTTTAAACTGGTATCCATAGTTTGAGTAGAATGGAATTTGCTTTATTGAAGAATGTTTAGAGTTATTGTATATAATCTTAGCCAATGGTAGAAAGTCCGTCTAATCATCTTGTTGGTAATTTATATTGCAACAAAGATATTGTTCTAAGATTTGATTCACTCATTTTGTTTGACCATTAGTTTGAGGATAATAAGCAGGTGAGAAATTAATCTTGATCTTTAAAAGCCGAAATAGTCCTTTCCAAAAATTTGATACAAATTATAGTCCTCAATCTAAAATAATATCAATTGGAAGACCATGTATTTGATAAATATTATCAATAAAAAACTTGGCTATTTCTTCCCTGGAAATAGTCTTGTTGCACGAGATAAAATGTGCCATTTTGGTAAGACGGTGTCATGATGTAACGCAACTATTAAGTGAAAGAGTATGGAAATAGTATATTATAGAAGATCTTAGTTCAAAATATTGTAGCTAATTATCTTAGAAAAAATAGATAATAGTAAAAAGGGAGTAAAACTAATGGGTTTTAATATTGCCTTTTTTACAAATAAACTTCTATTTACTTTGTAGGGCCATAAGTAAGGCAAAACAAAGTAGATTGAGAAATAAAATGATATAAGCATATATAGGAGAGAATTAAGAAGAGATTTCAGAAAAACTTATCACAAAAATCTTGAAATAGATACCCAGAAAGGATCGATTATGAGCTAGGGTCAAAATCAGACCCCAAGGCACAAAACTGCATGCCTATGGCGGATCTAGGGGGCTTTTTCAGATCGGACATTAGGATTAGAGAGTGGACTTGAAGGATTTTGTATAAGAGTTTGTTTTGAGTGACTTGAAGAAATAAAGACTTTTTAATAGCTTTACAAAGTTAGGGTTGTTTTTGGCAACTTGAGATATTGTGAAATAAAATAGGGTTGATGTTTTAGGTAATTTCAAAAGTATTGTAGCAGATCTATGGCTAGAAATTTGTAGGTTTTTGGATATTGTTGTTGTTAATGTGTGCTATAAATTTGAGCTAAATCTAATAATTTAGTTGTACGTAATTGAGGTTTAAGTGGATCAAGGTCTCGGAAATTAAATTTTTATGGGTTAGTTAGGATTTTTGAGTTCTTGAGCAATTTGCTAGTTGGATTGGAGTAAATTTTGTTTTTGTGGATAATAGACTTATTTTCCTATACACATAAGTGATTTGAGAGTGATTGAATGGTAAAAAGGAGAGAAATCAATACTAGAAGATTAGCATCAAGGTTGGAGAAGGAGGCTGACCAACACCCGAGAAGTTTTTGGGATTTTGCTTCCATTTGGTAAATTCGATTTCCTTCAAATTTGTTGTGCTTATTGTTGACAAAGAGGTTAAAAGGTATACAAAGTTTTAAGTAAGATCAACGGTCTAATCAGCAGATATTGAGGTTCTAATTTTCCCTAGGGTTGATTTGAATTGGTTAGAATTTGGTTTAAGATTTGATTAGGGTTTGGTTTAGGATTTTTTTGCTTAGGATTTGATTTAGGATTTAGGGTTTGATTTTATGATTTTTAGGATTTGACTTAGGATTTGATTTAGGATTTGATTTAGATTTTGACTTTGATTAATTTGATCAGGAGATCACTAGGATTTTCGGTTTGACTTGACTTAGGGTTTGACTTAGGATTTGATTTAGGTTTTGACGAGGAATTGACTTAGGATTTGACTTAGGATTGGATTAGGATTTGACAAGGGTTTGACTCAGGGTTTGAATAGGGTTTGATTTAGGATTTGACTTAGATTTTGACTAGGATTTGGCTAGGGTTTGACTTAAGTTTTGACTAGGGTTTGATTTAGGGTTTGATTTAGGTTTTGATTTAGGATTTGAATAAGATATGACTTAGGATTTTAAGATTTTATTTTTAGTATTTTCTAAATTTAGTATTTTATATATTATTTTCTATTATGATTAATGTATGATTTATTTACTCTTCTTTTGTAATTGCTTAAAGATTGGATCAAAGTTTGATTAGTATTGTTAAGATTTAATAGAAGTTGTTTAGGATTCTATTAGAGTTATTAGGATCTTGTTGTTGTGTATTTCCTTTTTGTCTTCTACAGCCAGGTGTCTGGAGCATTCTCAAGTAAAATTGCACGTATTACGACAACGGTCTACCACCACAAAAATTGAGTCTTTTCCATTTGAAATTGAGAGATCTGTAATGAAGTCCATAGATAACGATTACCATGGGCCTTTAGGAACTAGAAGGCATTGCAGAAGTCGATGTAGTTGGTATCTTTGGATCTTTGTTTGCGCACAAATTTCATATGATTGGATGAATTCTTTCACCAATTTTCACATTTGAAGCCACCAATAGTCTCTGGATATCAATTCTAAGGTCTTATTGAAGCCAAAGTGTCCAGCTATTGGAAGGTCATGTTGAGCTTGAAGAATTTGAAGTCTCATAGGTCTTGGAGGAATATATAGAAGATTCTTGAAATATAACAATCCATCTTTCAATTTGAAATTATTGTTTTCTTCCACATGTACATTTTTTAATTATTGTTGGATGTTCTTTATAAATGGATCTGTCTTCATTGCTTTCTGGATTTCCGTCTTGAAAATTGTATATGTATAGGTAGATATTGTCAATGTCTTTAATTGCAAATTGAACAACTTCAACATGATTGATTTTTGTTGATCCAATATAATGTCTCATATTCTTGGTACAAAATATGATTGTAAAGAAAAGGCATCTGGTTTTTTTTGAAGTTTTTTTGGACGATATATAATTACAAAATCAAATCGAGATAATGACATGCTCCATCGTGCTTGTCAATGATTTAGAACTGGATTACTCATAAAATATTCTAAATTTTTGTGGTCGGTATATATTATGATCTTGTGTTGAGCCCCTTCCAACACATGGCGCCATTCTTCAAAAGCATCAACAATTGCCAATAATTCTTTGTCATGGATCTCATAATTAATCTCTGCAATCAAAAAATTTTGAGAGCAGAATACTACTGGAAGTAGTTGACTATCATCACCAATTTGAGAGAGTATAGATCTCCATGCAAAATCTGAGGCATTTGTTTCCAAAATGAATGGTTTTGTTGGATCTGCATGAATAAATATAGGAGCAAAAGTGAAAGATTCTTTTAGCTTCTTGAATGCTATTTTAGCCTTATCATCCCAAATAAATTTATCCTTGCCTATAAGTCGTGTTAATAGAGCTGCAATCTTGGAATAATTTTTGATGAAGATTTTGTAGAAATTTACAAATTCCAAGAAACATTGTACATCTCTAATTGATGATGGATGTTCCCACTCCATAACAGTTTGTATCTTCTTTGGATCTATAGAAATCCCATTTTTTGAAGCAATATATTCCAAAAATTTGATTGATGGTTGGTGGAAAGAACATTTCTCCAATTTGGTATACAATCCACTTTCTTGTACTTTCTCTAATACCTTCCATATATGATATTCATGCTTTTCTTCATTCTTAGAAAAGATCAAGATATCGTCCAAATAGATGACTACAAAGTCATCTAAGTATTCATCTAAGATATCATTCACCATATTTTGGAAGACTACAGATGCATTTGTAAGTCCAAAAGGCATAACATTGTACTCGAAATGTCCATACCTTGTGCGGAATACTATCTACCATTGATTTCTTTTTTTAATCCTGACTAGGTTATAGGTGCCTAATATCACTTCCAATGGTTGGGTTTCTTTGACAACATCTCTTGATGCAAGATTTCGTCTATCAATGATTTCAACGGATGTAGGATGGATCTTCTTTATAAGTAGTAGATTGAGTGTGGTTGCAAAATCCTTATCTATAAAGCATGCTAAGGCTCTAGTATCTAAAAGGAATTTAGCAAAAATTTCTTGTTTCAAGGTTCTTATATATATAAAAAGTATAAAACAAGATGTTGGATCTGGAGGTAAAAAGAGATATTTTTTTGGTGCTTTAGATTTGGGGGTGTCCAATTACAAGGTCCTTACTATGGCTACACATCTTTGTTTTCCAACCTTTCTAATTTAGATATTATACCTTGTGCCTTGAATTCTCTAGATTTATTTGGACAATTTGCTGCCTTGTGATTGGATCTTTTATAATATAGGCATAAATTCTCTTGCCGACGTCTAGTCTTTTCCATTGGTGTTAATGGCTTGAATTGAGTTACATCAATCTGCATAGGTTTAGGATATGTTAATGGCTTTTCCAATACTCTTGAAGATATAGCAGCTGTACCTTGATAGGTATTGTTAAAAATTCATCGCCTTTCTTGTCGTAGTTCAAATAGGCTATTGTTACAAGTAATAACTTGAGCTATGAGTTCTTCTAAGCTTTCAATTCTTAACATCGTGATCAATAAATTCTTTATATCATCCTTTAGACCATAATACTATCGAGTCATAAAAGCCTTATCATTTCAATCAAGATCACAAGTAAGTTGTTGAAATTTTACAACATAAATTGCAGCTGAACGTTGCCCTTGTCGTAGAACTCTGCCACCGTTTTTCGATTACTATCTCCAAATGCAGCAATAAATCTTTCTATAAAAGCTTCTAAATTGTATAGGATCAGAGAATTCTATTCCAATAGTCGTACAAACCATGATCGAGCACTTCCTGATGAAAAGGTGCCTAAAAAGCGACTTGAATAAATCCATCTAGGTAACGAGAAGGATATAGTCGTAAGTAAAGTTGCACTTGTTGTACAAACCCTCAAAAGTTGGATCTTGTTCCATCAAACTTATTAGACATATTAGCTTTTGGCTCTTTTATGACAATGCTTATAATTTCTAGAGAAGTTGTTTTCATAGCTTATCTACTGCTTGTTTCTCTTAATAGAATAATCTTTTGTTGCAAATTATGAATCTCTCGCTTAATTTTTTCAGATACTTGCTTCATTTGTGATTTTTTTTTTTGGATTGCAAAAGAATGCCATTTCTTCTCATATTATATCTAATAAGGTTCAAAGATTTATAAGTGTTGCTACTCTATTCTCTATTTATGAGGATGCACTTCCATTAACGTCATCTATTTTCATCTTTAAAAGAAAAAAATTAATAAGCCATTAGTATTTTATATACTAAAAAGAATATTTTTAGACAGTTAGTTTAGAGGAAGATAATCCGCTGTCGTATGTCGTGAAGTCTTATTTGAAAATGCTTCGGGCACCTGGCTGTGGAAGATAAAAAAAAAATATGTAATAATAACTAATTCTAATCTCTCTAATCACTCTAATCAATCTCTAAATAGTCCTTAATCAATTCTTAATTAAATCCTAGTCAACCCTAGTCAAATCCTAGTAAATCCTAAAATAAATTCTAAATAAATCATAAAAAATCCTAAAAAATCCTAATCAAATCCTAGCAAAACGTAACAAATTTTAAAACAATCCTAATCAATCTTGGTTAAAACTTAACAAATCTTAAAATAAACCTTAAAAAAATCCTAGTCAATCTTGCTCAAATTTTAGCAAATCTTAAAACAAATCCTAATCAATCCTGATCAAATCTTAATAAATCCTAAAACAAACTCTAAAAAAATCCTAATCAACCTAAGTCAAACCTTAACAAACCTTAAAACAATCCTAATCAACTCTGGTCAAACCTTAACAAATCTTAAGACAATTCTAATCAACCTTAGTCAAACCTTAACAAATCCTAAAATAAATCTTAAAGAAACCCTGATCAACCCTGGTCAAATCCTAATAAATTCTAAAACAAATCCTAACTAAATCCTAGTCAACCCTGATCAAACTTGGTCAAATCTTAAAACAAATCCTAATTAAATCCTAACAAATCTTAAAACAAATCCTAATTAAATTCTAACAAATCTTTAAAAAAATCCTAATTAAATCCAATCCTAAACCTTAATCAAACCTTAACCAAGTCCTAAATCCTAAATGCTAAATAAAATCCTAACCAATTCAAATCAACCCTAGGAAAAATTAGAACCTCAATATCTGTCAATTAGATTGTTGATCTTACTTAAAACTTTGTACACCTTTTAACCTCTTAGTCAACAACAAGCACAATAAATTTGAAGAAAATCAAACTTACCAAATGGAAGAAAAATCCTAAAAACTCCTTGAATATTAGTTGGCCTCTTTCTCCAACCTTGATACTGATCTTCCAATGCTAATTTCTCCCTTCTTCACCATTCAATTAGTCTCAAATCTCTCATATGTAAAGAAAAACAAGTCTACTATGTGCATACATAAATTTCACTCTAATCCAATTAGCAGATTGCTCAAGATCTCAAAAATCCCAACTAACCTTCAAAGCTTAATTCTTGAAATCTTGACCTAATAAAATCTCAATTACATACAATTAAACTATTAGATTCAACTCAAATTTATGGCACCCTACAAGCACTATTGTATGCACGAATCCACAAAATATCTCTTGTAGATCTATAGCCAATCTTACAGAATGCTCAAAAATGTAAACTCCAATATATTTCACAAAATCAAAGTCACCAAAAAATACCTCTAACTTTGCAAAGCCATTACAAAGTCATTACTAACTCAAATCACTTCCAATTAATTCTTAAAGAAAGATCTTTTAGTTTGCTCTCTAACCCTATCTTTTGATTTATAAAAAGAATCCTGACTCATTGTAGGCACACGGTTTTGTGTCCCAAGGTTAGATTCTAACCCTCGTTCGTAACTGGTCCTCTTTGGATATCTATTTTGAGATTTTTGTGGTAAATTTTTCTATAACCTATTCTTAATTCTCTCCTATATATGCTTATATTATTTTATTTTCCAATCTACTTTGTTTTGCCTTACTTATGGTCCTACAAAATAAATAGAAGCTCATTTGTAAAAAAGGTAGTATTAACATCCATTAGTTTTACTCACTTTTTACTATTATCTATTTTTCTAAGATAATTTGCTACAATATTTTGAACTAAGATCTTTTATAATATACTATTTCTACACTCCTTCACCTAATAGTCACGTTACATCATGACATCTATCTCCCCTGAACCTGTGCATCCTCTAGTATGCGCCAAGTTTGTTATTGTATTGATGTAAAATGTTCTTCATCTTAGTCAAATTCTTGATCTACAGTTTGTTTTTCCTCTTCTGTTTTAATACCCTTCAATAGATTTTGTTCTTCATTAAAATGTATATATATTCCTCTTTGTCTGAATAACTTGACTCGCTTGCTTGCTATAGATGTCTTCAATTGTGTTCCATCAAGTTCCCCTAACAAATATGTTCCATTGTCATAGACTTCTATCACAACATATGGTTCAAATCAACGCTTAGCAAATTTTTGTAATGTACTATGTTGGTTGCCCAAACTATTATTATAGATTAATATCTAATCACCTTCTTCTATTTTTGTAGGCCATAATCGATTTGTTTTATCAAATATTTCTTTCTTCTTTTCCCTTGCTTCTTTCAACTTTCCTATTGCCACTTCAATGTTTTTAGGCCTTCTTTCCAATTGTTGAATCTGTAATACTAAAAACTCTTCTTTGTTAAGATAATCCTTTCAAGGTAATATTTTCCATATAGGCACCGTTTCTTCTATTGGCATAATTAGCTTTTGTCCATATATTAATTCAAAAGGCATATAACTAGTCACTATGCTATGAGTTGTACGATCTGTCCATAATGCAAATGGTAGTAGCTTTGGCCATTGATGTACTTTGCCATTGCATGCTTTTACTAATGCCTTAACGATAGGTGAATGTCCATGCTCACTCTTTCTATTACCTTCTAGATTATATGCTATTGTCAAAGAAAGTTTGATTCCCATTCTACTAAATAGTTTTCTTGCTTCTTTTGCATCCAATTCACCTCTATCTGTTGTGATTTTTTCTATACAACCATAGCGACAAATAATATTTTCTAAGAGAAATCGACATATACTTTCAATACTCTTTGTTCTTAATGCTCGTCTTTTAACCATATTTAATAAATCTTCACGTACGAGTATCAAATATTTCATTTGTCCAAGTCCCACAGGCATTGCCACTAAATCCACTACCCACTTATAATGTAGTGCTAGAGGATAAGCTGGATATAATTCATCTTGATGTCAAATGTTACAAAAAAATTGACAAATTTCACATGATCCTATAAAATCAACCACATCTTTATATATATCTTTCCACCAATATTTTTCCTTCAATTTAGTAAAAGTTGCTCATATTTCTGTATGCCCTATCTACAAAGTCTCATGAAATTATTTGATAATCTTTTGTTAAGATTCTAAATCACATATCTCCCATTGTGGTACTTGTCTTCTTCTCTTTGGATGCTTCCATAAATATCCATCACGTTGTCGTGTTGTGGTTTGGCTACTATGTAAAAAAATTGTATATGTATATTTAATGTATAATTTACTATTTAGCTAAATGAAAGTCATATAAGTAGATTTTATTGGTTATAGGATGTGATTAGGTTGCTAGTTTAGAAAGGATCTATTAAAAGGATTATTATTAAAATTTATACAACCTTATTTTCTTTTTAGTAGTGACTTTTGAAGTTAATCTTATATTGATAGTAACTTGTATATATCTTAAGTCACCTTTGTTAGACATTGGTAATCCTTAAGATCTTATTTACTTCTTTTATTTGGTGCTTAAAGAAAAAAGTATATAAATCTTATAAGAAGGGTTAGAAAAAGATTTTTAGTCTAAAAAGGGTAGTTTGGCCATCCATGTGGATGAATAGAGGTGGATGATAATTGGCCAAAAATCATGCCCAATGGGCTTCAAGGAGGCTGCCCGAGGGTTTATTAGGAGTTAGGGTTTGTTTTTCGAAGAGAGTCGAACATCGAGGCCAGATCACACATGAGGGCTTTGATCTGGTTTAGGTGAAAATTTTGTGTGATTTGCACTTTTTATGAAGAAGTTATAGGCACTCAAAGTTAAGGTGTTAATTTTGGATCTACTGTCACTCTTTTAGATATAACTCGTGCATACACAGAGAGCACTGAGGATCTAAGGATAGATTAGATAACACTTTCACCATATATTTTTCATATACAAATGATAAAAACTAAGCTAAGGTGAAGGAGATATTGGGAGTTGAAGTCAATGCTTACAAACTTAAGGGACAAGTAGTTTAATTCGCTTTTACATAGTGGTTACATTTTGAGCTATATCATCTTTATGCACTTGATGATTTCTTTACCAAAATTTTCAGAAGAAGGCTATGTCATAACACTATGTGCAAAAATTTTGTGGCATTAGATTTTTGGATTTGTGAGATATAAGGAAAATAGTACTCGCATGTCTCTAAGCTAAGGTTTTAAATACTTGCTAGGATTTTTGAGATATTAGACGATAAAAAATAAATTTATTATTAATCCTTTTTTATAATGAAACTTAAGAAGATTGTATATACTTTGAAGTTAATTTTATATAAACTAAATAGTTGGATCAAGAGTTATTGAATTCTAAAGTTTAACAAGAAATAAGTCCTTGTTGGTGAACAAGATTTTGAAGGATTTTTGTAGAAATTTGAACCCTTTTTGTACAAACCTACTTGAATATAAGAGGGTTTATATATATAACTTCTTCTTTGTAAGATTGTCATATTATTTATTCTTTTTATTAAGGACAAATCACTCGATGGATTCTTTTCTTTCATCGTTTTCAATAAATTTTCCACAACCAAAATTCCAATATATTTTTAGACGGAAGGCTACGCCATACACGCATGATATTGGGCGAACCTGGACGTGAAACACGTGGGGAGTTTTGAAGAAATATTTTGGCCTTTATTATGGCAGGGAAACAAGAAGATAGTAGTGGGAATTACAGTGGAGTATCACCCAATGCAGCTTAATCCTACTATAGCTCAAATGTTTCAAGCATTTGCTCTTTATATGCAGCAACAACAAGCAATAGAGCGTAAGCAGGCTATGGCTACCAAAGCCTTACAATCTATTGTTGGTATATTAGATCAGTTTGATGAAAAAAATATTTCCAAGTATTTGAAGTATTATTTTCAGGAGATGGAACTTAATAAAGTACCGGAGAAGGAGATGATCCTAACATTTGAGCGAGCAGTTGTACCTGAACTCTGTGAGCACATAATAGAGATTATTCAAACTCATGGAGCAAATTGGGAGGATTTTATCCTTCAGTTAAGAGAAGAATATTCTTTGGAGGATGTTGAAAGGGTGACAAAAAAATCACTTATAGAATGGGTCAATAAATCCAATAAGGAATTGGTTGCAACAGAATTATTTCAAGAATTTGAAAGGCAATTTCTTCAACTATCTCTCAAAAACCACACTTGAAACGACAAGTGAGCTATCTAATCTACCAATAAGAATTATAGAGAGTTTGAGCCATCATAGAGGATAACATAAGGATAACCAATTTCGCCATCGAATTTAATAGGTCTCTAAGCATATCATTAAAAGAGAAAATTCTAAGATAAATAGCCGATAATAAGAAATCAAAGCCTCCCACAATTATAATATCTCGGTGCTAGCATCAAACCCGCTTATACTCGCAAGATCGTCTTAATCTTTGCCAGTCCCCGCTATATCACAAAAAGATGCAATTGAGGAGTTAGTGAAAGGAATGAAAGACTTACAAATCAAATTGGCAAAGCTAGAAGAAAAAGGAGGAATATCTGAGATCAAACCTACATCAAAGCAAGGATATATACAGCGATGTATTTGGTGCGATAGTATGGAGCATCCTCGCAAGGAATGTGGAGATTTTGCTGATATTTTGCAACAAGGAGTAATTATATGTTCAATTTGGAAAAGAGAAGCAACCACAACAAAGGCTGAAGTGAAGAGCAGCTTTGTTGCCTTTGTATTTGCTGGAAAATTTTAGTACTTATTTCATTTAGCCATAGCTTTTAAACGGTAAGACATCTATTTGTGAAATTTTGATATGTTTTACAATGAATTATTAGCTTTTCATAGGCTATAAGCACACTTGATTTTATTTTTGGATAAATTTTGTAGTGATTTAATTAATTTCAGCTTGTTGTATAACTTATATTTTTCATATGCAGTCGTATTTGAGGTATACTTGAATATATACATACTTTGTTTATATTTATTATATAATATATTTGTTATATTTGATATATATAAATATTTTTTAATAGTATTTATATCAAGTATTTTATAAGTATTATATATAATATTTGTACAAGTATTTATATAAATATTATACCAAGGATTATACTCTATTTTTATATAAGTATTTATATAAGTATTATATCAAGGATTATACTCCATTCTTGTATAAGGATTATATTCTAACATTATACAAGTATAGAAGATACTTGCACGGCTTTCTCTTATGTTCCCTGCTAGTTCTAGTAGCAGCTAGGAATCCGGCATTTTTCCAAGGCGGATTCTCACTACCCGACAATGCTATCACACCACATGCACCTATATATTATACCATCCATCTGTCCAAATTTTTGTCTTATTGATACCTTTGATGATTGGCCCTTTTCTTCAAGTTTTGTAAATTTCTCATCCCTCGTATGATTTTATCAATGCCCATTTCTTCTTTTTTTGATGTTGCCATTGAAGGCTCAATCATAGGTGTAGGATGGTACGTAGGCAATTTTATCTTAGAAGCTTGCAATGGTCTTTGAATATCCACCCTATCTTTTCTCCTTTCTCTTTTTACAAGTATTTCGATTGCTTCTTCTACTTCTTTCTAATTTGATGTCAATCCTTCTTCTTCTTCTTCTTCTTTATCTTCAAGTAAAATTTTCAACTTCTCTTGTAGCTTTCCATCAACCGCTTGAAGAAAAAGCTCTACTTTATTTGGATCTAATAATAGCTTTTTTTTTTGTGATAGGTGGGAATATTGCCTTTCAAATTCCCTCAATAATTCTATCACTTGAAGATCCTTCTTAGGCCTTTCAATTCATCTAAAAATGTCCTTTTTATAACTCGATCACTGTCTTCAAAAAAATATTCATCCTTTAATGCTTGAAAAAACTTTTCCCATGAACCTCCAAATTGTCCTATAATGGACTTCACATAACTTCTTATCTCTGGTATAATAGCCAGTTCAAATAATTGAACCATCTCCTTCTTAGAAACATGCTTCAATTCCATTTCTTTAACATAACATCTTAAATATTTCATAATATTCTTCCTTTCAAACTAGTTGATCTTGTCTATAATTGCCTGTAATACCTTATTTGCCATACCTTCCTTGCAATCTTTCACCTATTGTTGTTGCATGAATAAAATAAATGCTTTAAACATGTTTGCAGAATTAAGATCAAAATACATACCTTGTCCTCCTATGCTACTTTTACTTGTTGCTCCACTTATAACTTCACTAGAAGTTCCAATTGATGCACCATCCAAAATTCCTCCTTCAATTCTCTTGCCTTCCTTCTCCATAAGTTAAATAAATCCAAAAAAAAATCCTAATAATCTTCCACCTCAAGCTTTTCATGTTGGGTTCACCAAATTATGTTGTATGTCGTGAAGTCTTGCTTGAGAATGCTTCGGGCACCTGGCTTTAGAAGATAAAAAGAAAATATGTAATAATAATTAGTTCTAATCTTTTCAATCAATCTCTAAATAGTCCTTAATCAATCATCAACTAAATTCTAGTCAAGCTTGATTAAATCCTAACAAATACTAAAATAAATCCTAAAAAATTCTAATCAAATCTTAACAAATTCTAACAAATCCTAAAACAATCCTAATCAACTTTGGTCAAACCTTAACAAATCCTTAGAAAAACCCTAAAAAAATCCTAGCCAATCTTGGTCAAACTCTAATAAATCCTAAAACAAATCCTAATCAATCTTGGTCAAACCTTAATAAATCCTAAAACAAATCCTAAAAAAATGCTACTCAATTTTGATCAAATCCTAGCAAAGCCTAAAATAAATCCTAGTCAACCCTGGTCAAATCTTAACAAACCCTAAAATAATCCTAATCAACCCTAATAAAACCTTAATATATTCTAAAATAGTCCTAATCAACTCTAATAAAATCTTAACAAATCCTAAAATAAATCTTAAAGAATTCATAATCAATCCTAGTCAAATTTTAGCAAATCCTAAAATAAACTCTAACTAAACCCTAGTCAACCTTGATCAAATCCTAACAAATCCTAATTAAACCCTAAGCAATCCTAGTCAAACCTAGTCAAATTCTAAAATAAATCTTAACTAAATCTTAACAAATTCTAAAATAAACCCTAATTAAATCCAATCCTAAATCCTAACCAAACCTTAACCAAGCCCTAAATCCTAAATCCTAAACCAAATCCTAAGCAATTCAAATCAACCCTAGGAAAAATTAGAACCTCAATATCTGTCAATTAGACTATTAATCTTATTTAAAACTTTGTACACCTTTTAACCTCTTAGTCAACAACAAGCGCAATAAATTTGAAGAAAATCAAACTTACCAAATGGAAGAAAAATCCTAAAAACTCCTTGAATATTGGCTGGCTTCCTTCTCCAACCTTGATGCTGATCTTCCAATGCTAATTTCTCCCTTCTTCACCATTCAATTAGTCTCAAATCTCTCATATGTAAAGGAAAACAAGTCTACTATGTGCACACATAAATTTCACTCTAATCCAATTAGCAGATTGCTCAAGATCTCAAAAATCCCAACTGACCTTCAAAGCTTAATTCTTGAAATCTTGACCTAATAAAACCTCAATTACATACAATTAAACTATTAGATTCAGCTCAAATTTATGGCACCCTACAAGCACTATTGTATGCACCAATCCACAAAATATCTCTTGTAGATCTATAGCGAATCTTACAGAATACTCAAAAATGTAAACTCTAATATATTTCACAAAATCAGAGTCACCAAAAAACACCTCTAATTTTGCAAAGCCATTACAAAGTCATTACTAACTCAAATCACTTCTAACTAATTCTTAAAGAAAGATCTTTTAGTTTGCTCTCTAACTCCATCTTTTGATTTATAAAAAGAATCCCGACCCGCCGTAGGCATATAGTTCTGTGTCCCAGGGTTAGATTCCAACCTTGGCTCATAACCACTCCTCTTTGGATATCTATTTTGAGATTTTTGTAATAAATTTTCTATAATCTATTCTAAACTCCTTCTTATATATGCTTATATCATTTTTTTTTCCAATCTACTTTGTTTTGCCTTACTTATGGTCCTACAAAATAAATAGAAGCTCATTTGTAAAAAAGGTAGCATTAACATCTATTAGTTTTACTCACTTTTTACTATTATCTATTTTTCTAAGATAATTTGCTATAATATTGTGAACTAAGATCTTCTATAATATACTATTTCCACATTCTTTCACCTAATAGTCACGTTACATTACGACACCATAACCTCTAAAATGTAGTGATATAACTTAAGAAAGAGATAATCCACTCTTTCCAAAGAAAAATCACCTATAACAAATAACTATATCAGTCTAGAGGGGGGTAGTCTGCACTTCTCTAGAATGTAATAATATCTTGAAGAGGGATAATCCACTCTCTATCAAGAGATCTAAGCTCTGATATGATTATGTAAGTCAGTCTTGCCAAATATCTTTTGAGATTAATTCCAAAGTCTTATTATATCCAAAATATCTTACCGTAGGAAAATGGTGACAAGCTTCTAGAGCTTGTAGTTGTGCTGCACTTTCTAGAATATACAAGCATCTATCAAAATAGAATAGATCGTTCTTGAAATTAAATTTGGAAGTATTATGAAAGTTGAATGAATTATTCTTAATCTTATGAACAAGACAATCTGAAGACATACTTGATTGGATTTGTTTGACAAAAGTTGAATCAATAATCAATGTTGATTTCATTGCTTGAAGATGAAATTGCTTTGGCTTTAAGAGGATTATTCTTTGTTGATCAAAAACTAAATCTCCTTCTTTTGGTACAAGATAAGAACATCTAGAAAGGACATTAGACAGACCTTATTGTTTTCCTAGCTGATAAGTGATAATAAATGTGAATCTTAACAAAGATATACTCCAACAAGCTTTGCAACAATTCAACATACATGTTGATATAAAATATTCTTATGATATGTAAATACGGTGTTATATGGCATGATTTTCTATCTCGGATTACATTGGGTATATGGTTGTGAAGAATTTATTTGAAACTTGATGGCGAAAATCCAACAAATGATTTGTGCTTAATAAAAAAGACAAATAATATAAAAATTTTATAAAAAAAGAATTATATATATAAATTCTCTTGTATTGAAGTAGGTTTGTACAAAAAAGATTCAAATTTTCATAAAAATCCTTCAAAACTTTATTCACTTCCAAAAACTTATTTCTTATTGAGTTTAAGAGTTCAATAACTCTTGATCCAACTATTTAGTTTGTATAAAATTTACTTTAGAGTGTAGAAAATCTTCTTAAATTTTACTTCAAAGAAGAATCAATTATAAATTCATTTCCGATTGTCCAATATCTCAAAACTCCTAGCAAGTACTTAAAATCCTAGCTTAGAAACACCCAGGCACTAATTTCCTTATATCTCACAAATCCAAAATCTTAATGCTATAAAATTTTTGCACATAGTCTTGTGATATAATTATACACACTCCCAAAAATTTTGAGCCAAAAATTTATCAAATTGCTCAAGATATGGCTCAAAATACAACTTCTATGTTAGCGGATCACTTACTCCCTTAAGTTTATAAGCGCTGTCTTCAACTCCAAATATCTCCTACATTCTAGCTTAGATTTTGTCAAGCTGTATATAAAAAGTATAGTTATAAAAGTATTCTCTTTAATCCCAATTGTCGATCCTTAATTTCTTTCTGAATGCGCAAGTTATACCCAAAAGAGTGACAGTAGGTCCAAAGTCAACACCTTAATTTTGAGCGCCTATAACTTCTTCATAAAAAGTAAAAATCACACAAAATTTGTACCTAAACTAGATCCAAAAATCTAAACCTTATGATCCTAGCCTCTGATGTTCGACCCTTTTTCATAAAAAAAGTTCTAATTCCTAATAAACCCTCGAGCAGCCTCCATGAAGCATATTGGACATGATTTTTGGCCAATTAGAATAGAGATTTCTATCATCCACCTCTATCCATCCATATAGATGGCTAAATTATCCTTTTTATACTAAAAACCCTTTTCTAACCCTTCTTCTTATAAGATTTACATACTTTGTGCTTTAAGCACCAACATAAAAAAGTAAATTAAGATTTTAAGGATCACCAATGTCTAACAAGGTGACTTAAGATATATATAAGTTATTGTCAATATAAATCAACCTCAAAATCACTATCAAAAGAAAATAAGGTTGTATAAACCTCATTAATAGCCCTATTAAGTTGATTCCTTCTAAATTGATAACCTAATCATATCTTGTAACTAATAAAATCTATTATTATAGCTTTCACTTAACTGCATAATAAATTATACATTAAATATATATGTACAATTTTTTCACTTGATAGTTGAATCAAAATATGACAACAGTGACTGATTAGAAGCACCTTCTAAATAATAATGCTATTCTTGAAAAGAATCCACAATTGCAAGAAATTCTTTATCATGGATTTTGTGGTTGATCTTCATTGTTGAGAATTTTGTGGAATGAAAAACTATTGGATGGAGTTTGTCATCTGCTCCCATTTGTGATAATAGTATATCCAAAGCAAAGTCTAATGCATCAGTTTCCAAAAAAAATGCCTTAAAAAAATTGATGTAATAAAAAATTAGTACAGAAATGAATTTTATCTTCAATGCCTCAAATGATGTTTCTACTTCTTTACTCTACTCAAGTTTGTTTTTTTAAATTAAGTGTGTAAGTGGAATTTCAATTTGAAAAAAGTTTTTGATAAAGATTTGTTAATAATTGGTAAATTTCAAAAAGTATTGTATATCTTTTATTATTTTTAGAGTCTTCCGATCCATGATTGTTTGGACTTTTTTAGAATCCATTTTGAGATCATCATTTGAAATGATGTATACTAAGAAGTGAACTTGAGTAGTATAAAATACACACTTTTCCATCTTGGCATATAATCCTGCATCTTTAAATTTTTGTAATACATGATGAATATGAAGTTCATATTCTTTTATGTTCTTAGAGTAGATCAAAATGTCATCTAAATAGTAGACAATGAAATCATCAAGAAATTCATAAAAAATATCATTCATAAGATGTTGAAAAGCAGTTAGTACATTTGTAAGTCTGAAAGGAAATCGAATCTATTCAAGGATTATACTTTTTTAGCCATGATAAATCTAAAATTATTAGATTAGAGGGAGATTTAATTATATTAAAGATTATAGAATTATTATAACCATCTATTATTATATTTATAGGAATTTTTTTATTAATAATACTTCCAAATGATAATGAGTAACTATCTATGATTTCTATATATACGGATTTAATTTTTTGTATTGAAAGTATTCTATGACTTTTAACAAATTCTTTATCCAAAAAATATGTTGAGGCTTCTGAATCTAATGAAGTAAATGCTTTATGATTTTTAGATTCCAAATAGACATCTATTATAAAACAAGGAGAGGATTCTGAAGAGAGGATAGGACCTTTACTAGGAATTATACAAAATTCCAACTATGTAGTTCCTATTGTAATTGGACAAATTTGTTTTCTATTATATTATCTTTTTTGGCAACCATACTTCTTATTTTGTAGTTGTGTCATTCCTTTGGATAATACTAAGCAGTGTATTTAGATTTTTGACAATATAAACACATTCTTTCTCAACGATGACAAATCTTTTCTTATTTAATAATAAGTTTAAAATGTACCATACTAATTTGTATGTCTTCTATTTCTAAATGTACATATTGAGAAGATGTTGATGCTATCATTGTATTATAATAACATTGGGGCTGTCTTGTGTGACTCTTAGAACAAAATTCAAAAAGCTAATTATTACACTTTACAGCAAAATTAATTGCTTAATTCAATGTTTAAGGATCAGATAAGTTGAGAATCAATTTTTTTATCTTATATTATAATCCATAGAGAAATTGATTAATGAGTGCAACATCATCCTACTTGGTATCAATTGCTAGTTGTTAAAATTATAAAGCATATGATGTCATTGATCGATTGCCTTATTGCAAGATGTGGATCTTATTGGTTTCAATATGAATTGCATCATGTTCACTATACATAGATTAAAATTTTGCTAAAAATGCTTACAAATTATCTAATATTGGATCATGTTATTCAAGAAAAGATGAAAACCACAAAAAAGTAGAATTTGTAAGTAGTATTCCTATAAATCTAACTTGTGATCCTTGAATTGGATAACTTTGAGGTTGAAGTTCAATCACTAGTTATACTTGATTCATGGATCCTCAAAACTTAGATCTGGTGCCATCAAACTTTTTTTGAAAACTAATTTTTGATTCTTTGATGCTTAAATGATGTTCAATTGTAGATAAAATGGTATGGCTTGAAGCAGCTCAAATCATCTTTATATCTTCACTTCTTGCTAATCTTGTTGCTCCTTGAGGTAGTGCATTGAGTTGGTGCATTGCAAGCATTAATTCTCTCATTTGCTCTTGCATTTGTGCCACTACACTCTTCATTTCAACAAGCTTTGCCATGATAATACAATAATAATAATAAAAAAAAAAAGTGTCTACTCTCACTACAAAATAAAACACTCAAGAACAAAGAAATTTTTTTTTAGAAACAATATCAGTTTAGAAGTGGATAATCCATAACTTCTAATATGTTTATGTCTTATCAAGAGAAAGGAGTCATCCACTTTTTTTCAAGAAAAGATAAAGCTTTGATATTGTAACTACACTCTTGTCAATGTGTCAAGGCCACAAACTAAAATAGATGTATAAATTAG
>JAWRVF010001425.1:0-70889 GCA_036785485.1 Physcomitrellopsis africana | reverse complement strand
TGATTGAGAGGTTCATAAGAGTGCATATACTGATTAGAAGCTTTAGAAGATCACTTAAGAGTGCTTTGAGTGAGAAATCACTCTTTTGTTCACAAGAGGATATTTTGAGTTTCTGCTAGTGCAAATTTGTGATTTTAGATCACATAGGAATTTCTTTTCTCAATATTCTTTGATACACTACTTCTTAGAAATGGCTTCTAGTGAGGGTGAAGGTTTGAGAGTGATTGAGAAGTTTAGAGGTGACAATTTCTATCATTGGAAGGTAAAAATGGAGCTTTTGTTGGCATCTTTGGACCTTTAGGACATTGTAGATGAAAGTGAAGACCTTCCATGCATAAATGCAAGTATTAAGAAGAAGAAGGACTTTAAAAGACATGAAAAGAAGGCTTCTGGCATGATTGCCACAAATGTGGATGAAGCCAACTTTTCACACATTATCCATTGCAAAGGACCAGCGAAAGCATAGAAGATTCTTTGCAATATTTATGAGAGCAAGAACTTGTCCAATATCCTCTTTACAAGGAGGAAATTCTTTACTTGCAAGTTGGAAGAAGGTGAAGACCTTATGGCTCATGTCAATAAGGTAAAGGCTCTTACAAATCAACTAGCTATTGTTGACAAACCTTTACAAGATGGTGATATTGTCATGATCTTGCTCATGAGCCTTCCGGACTCCTACAACTATCTTATAGTAGCATTGGAGTCCATCAAGTTGAAAGAACTTACAATGGACTATGTGACGGTAAGACTTGCTTATAAAGTGGCCAAAAGGAAAGAAAAGGAGCATTAAAGTGAAGATTTAGCTCTCTTCTCAAGACAAGGCAAAGGTACCTATTCCAACCAACATGACAATAGAAAAAGTAATGTGAGAACTTCCTTCATTTGCGGAAAATCAGGTCATTTTGTAAGAAATTGCTACAAGGCCAAGAAAGGAGATAGAGAGAATGCTAACAATGCACATGATGAATTTGGAGGAGATGACTTTGCATTCATGGCAAGTGAAGGCACTTCTATGGCTGCCATGTCTAAGTGGATTATTGATTCAGGTGCTACCAAGCACATGACTCCATACAAGTGTTCTTTTAACACTTATGAAGAAATTCCAGTAACAAATGTTTGGTTAGGAGACAATGGCATGGTACAAGCTATTGGAATTGGCTCCATTGTAGTGGAGATTGTTGTGAAGAATGAAACCAAGAGGATCAGATTGAAAGAAGTCCTACATGTGCCAAAGATGAAGAAGAATCTTCTTTCGGTGAGCAAACTTGTGTCAAGTGGTTGTAAGGTTCAATTTGATATGAATGGATGTTTTGTGAAGACATTGGATGGAGATAATGTTTTAAAGGGCTTTAGAGATGGCAACCTTTACATTCTCAATTGTAAGAAGGTGAATGGAGTTGAAGTAGCAGCATTTGCTGAATTTCCAAAAGATGAAGACAAGTTTGGAATTTGGCATCGACGCCTTGGTCATTTGAATGCCAAAAGCATGAAGGAGCTCAAATCTATGGTAGTTGGCTTAGATCTTGGTCAATCATACAACAATGCCACGACTCTAGCTTGTGAAGGTTGTATTCAAGGCAAGCAACAAAGGGCCTCATTTCCAAGTGGAGTAGCAACACGAGCAAGTAAGTTGTTGGAGATTGTGCATTCAGATGTTTGTGGACCTATGAAGACACCATCAATTGGAGGAGCAAGGTACTTTGTCACATTTATTGATGATTTTTCAAGAAAGGTGTGGATTTTTATCCTTAAAGCCAAGAGTGAGTGTTTCTCAAGATTTAAGGAGTTTAAAGCACATGTGGAAAAGCAATGTGAATGCAAGATCAAGGTATTACGCACAGACAATGGTGGTGAGTATTTGTCAAAATATTTTGATGAGTACTTGAAGATTCAAGGTATTGTAAGACAAACGTCTACTCCTTACACTCCACAACAAAATGGAGTTGCTGAAAGAGCAAATCGCACCATTGTGGAGATGGCAAGGAGTATGCTTCATGCTCAAAATCTTGGATATGAATTTTAGGCGGAAGCTGTGGTGAATGCAGTATACACAAGGAATAGGTGCCCTATAAGTGCACTCACATCAATGACTCCACAAGAAGCTTGGAGTGGGAAGAAACCTTGTATTTCACACATGAGGACATTTGGATGCATTGCTTATGCAAAGATACCAGATTGTATGAGGTCCAAGCTTGAGGCAAAAGGTACAAAATGTGTATTTGTTGGATATTGTGAAGGTACAAAGGCATATAGGCTAATGTGTTTGGATACCAAGAAGATCATCAAAAGTCGTGATGTTGAGTTTATTGAGCATAAGAGTGCTTATGAGCACTTGGAGATGTGTCCAAGTGGGAGTAATGGTGTGTTTGTGGACACATCTTTAAATCTAGTAAAGAAAGAAGAAGAAGATGAAGACAATGAAGATAGTGGAGACATGAATGAAGGTGAAGAGCTAAAGAAGATGGAGAAGAAAGTCTCTTTGATTCCTAAGACCAACAGTGAAGGAAATGAAGATGTTGAAGATGATGATGATGAGGAGTATCAACCTTTGAGTGAGAAAAGACAAAGTTTAAGAAAGAAGAAGCTTGGAAGAGTGGTTGGAGTACATGAAGGTGAATCTTCTTCAAATGAAAGGAGATATCCTATGAGGGAAAGAAGACCACTTGGTGAATGGTGGAAGAACCACATTTTCCCTCAAGTAAGTGAAGAACATGCCAATGTTGCACTCTTTGCTGATCCATTGTCTTTATGTGATGCAATGAAGTCCACAGATGCTATCAAGTGGGAGAAGGCTATGGAAGAAGAATACAAATCTCTCATGGACAATAGAACATGGGAATTGACTCAACTTCCACCAAATCGATCTTCTATTGGTTGTAAGTGGGTATTTAGAACCAAAAGGGATGCAATGGGCAATGTTGTGAGATATAAGGCAAGATTAGTTGCCAAAGGATATTCACAAGTTGCTGGTGTTGATTTCAATGAGACATATGCTCCCGTGGCTAAATTCACCACTATCAGAACCATTGTGGCAATTGGGGCAGCAATGGACTTGGAGATGCATCAAATGGATGTGAAGACGGCTTTCTTGAATGGAGAGTTGGAAGAAAACATCTATATGGATCAACCTCAAGGATATGTTGAAGAAGGCAAACAACATCTTGTTTGTAAGTTGAAAAAATCATTGTATGGACTCAAGCAATCACCAAGGGCATGGTACCAACGGATTGATACATTCTTTGTGAATGAAGGGTTTGTAAGGAGTGAGGCAGATCATTCCATGTATGTGATGCAATCTCAAGAATTCTTATTGATTGTAATCCTTTACGTTGATGATTTAATCATCTTGGCTAACAATGTGAAAAAGTTGAAATGGATGAAGGCCATATTAGAAAAAGAATTTGAAATGAGTGATTTGAGAGAACTCCACTATTGCTTAGGAGTGGAGTTCATAAGAGATTGTGAAAACAAGACCATTACAATGAGTCAAAGCAAGTACATTGAAGAAGTGTTGAAACGATTCAACATGGAGGAGTGTAAGCCCATTGGAACACCTTTGGAGGCAAATTTGAAGTTGATGAAGCTCACGGATGAGGAGTTTGCTGAAGTTGAAGGTGAGATGCAAAGTATTCCATACAAGGCAGCAGTTGGCTCACTTATGTATGCAATGGTGGCCACAAGAGTGGATCTTGCATAGGCGGTGAGTGTTGTGAGCCAACACATGTCTAAGGCTGGACCTTTGCATTGGGCAACGGTAAAGAGGATATTGAGGTACTTAAAAGGTACTAAAGACTTCAAATTATGCCTTGGTGGTAACAACATTGATTTGCAAGGTTATTGCGATGCGGATTGGGCTGGAGATGTAAATGATAGAAGATCCACAACGGGATATGTATTCTTTATTGGTGTGGGAGTCATTTCATGGAATTGCAAGAGACAACCTACCATTGCAAGATCAACCATGGAGGCTGAGTACATGGCAGCAAGTCATTGTGCAATGGAGGCTTGTTGGATGAGGCAACTCTTAGAAGACATTGGATTAGTGCAAACAAAAGCAACTCCAATAATGTGTGACAATCAAGGATGTCTTGCATTTGCCAAGAATCCAAAGCACCATTCAAGAACGAAGCACATTGATATTCAACATCATTTCATACGAGAGAAGATTGAAGATGGTATAATAGGTATGAAGTATTGTACTACAAAAGAAATGCTTGTTGATGTGCTTACAAAGGCATTAGTAAAGGATAGACACCACGAGTTGATAAAGGCATTAGGCTTAAAAAGTAACAGCAAATTAGAAAAGTAAGTGTTAAAAGTTGAAAAGAGTTCTTTAGAATTTTTCTGATAGAGTTCACATAGTAAGTTTAATAAAAAGTCAACTAGAATTAAGTGGCGGCTAGGGTCTCGATAAATGGGGTTAGATTTAAAGGTCTTGACGGTAGTGATTTAGGGTCTCTAAGTGGTAATTTAAGATGAATGTAGATGAAACTTGTCGTAATGGATGTAACTCCCTTATAAATGTAAGGGTGTTGGAAGTGAGCTACTCTCATTCCACACTTCTCTTGTCAATGCAACGCTAGCTGATGCTACTGCAGATGTTGTGGCTTCTAACTTCTAGTTCTTTAACACTTTTATCTATTATTAGTAAATTTTGTATATAATAATATTATTCATGCTTCAACTCAGCAAACACCATTTTATTCCAACTATGGATATTATCTGAAGCTTGATTTGTAAAGTATGCCAAAGAACAACAATCAAGCGGCTGAAGAATTTGCAAAGCAACTATCGCAACACCAAACAACCTTGAAGCTTCAATTATAAGCAGCTCAAAATGCTTACAAGATATTTATAGATAAATTTAGAAATTAATTACTTGCTTTTCATATTGGAGATAAAATATGGCTTCTTCAATGGAATATCAAGACTAAGCGGCTATACAATAAGTTGGACTATGAAAGGTTGGAACCATTTTCTATCTAGAAGCAAATCAATCCAATGGCATATTGCTTAGAATTACCATTTGTTATAAAGATACATCTAATTTTTCATGTATTTCTTTTAGAACCTTATAGGGAGTCATATATTCCAAGAAGGATATAAAAATTACCACCTAGTATTGAAATTGAAGACCATGAAGAACACGAGGTTAAAAAGATATTTGATTCATGGCAAAAGTGGGATAAATTAGAATATCTTATTTATTGGCGGAACTATAACATTAATGAGTGCATATGAAAATCAGTCTCAAATCTTGCCTATGCTTCTCAAAAGGTATAGGAATTTCATCGACTCTATCTCCACAAATCTAAACGTATTTGATGATAATTTCTTAGTAAAGAGTAGATTGAAGGAATACCTATAAAGAAGGAGAGAGTTAAATTAAAGTCTTTATCTATATATAATCATCTGTTCCAAGATAGAATAGAGTGATAGAAGCAAGTTAGTCAGCATGTCAAACCTTCAAGCATTGAGAGAACAAGATTCAGAAGATTTGTTTGCTACACAAGCTTCAAACAACTAGTGCAGTTTCCATAGAATTTAATTGAGCAAAGTGAGGACAATATATTTCAACGCCAAATATGACCTTCGTTGGAATCATTAAGAATAAGATCCAACCATACAAGTCTCAATTTTAATACTCGAGCTTTAGTGATATTGCTTGAACTTGGTAAGGTGAATCCATTTAGTCTTGATATCTTATTTGAAAGATGTTTTGAAAGCTGTTATAAAGATTAGATCCTTGAATGGGATATTTTAATAATGGAGGTACTAGTTAAAGGCTATAGGCAATTTCTTCAAGGATCAGTAGAATCCATTGCTCAAGAACAAAGAACAAAATATATAGATTTACTAATATAATGTATTCTTAATTTTTTACATATATAATAAATTTGACCTCCTTTTAAAACTCATCACTAGAGAAGGGGATGATGTTAAGAACATATACTTTGGAGATTCATAGAACCTTCTAGAATATTCTAGAAACTTCTTGAATTAATGAAAGTTGATTGAAAAGCTTTCTAATTGATGAAAGTCAATTGAGAAGCTTCTCAGTTAGTGGAAGGAACTCAAGAAGCTTTCCAATTAGTGGAAAGAGCTCAAGAAACTTCCTAGTTGGTAGAAGCTACTTGAGAAGCTTTTTAATTTGATGGTAGTCACTCAAAAAGCATTCCAGATATGAGTATATATAGGGGTCAAGGCTAAAGAGTTCTTCAATCTCAACAACACATCTCTTAGAGTTCTAACTCACCTTTCTTAGTATTATTTGTATACTCATCTATTTAATTTGAATTCTTGTTGGTTTCTTTTAGAAACCTTGTCTTGGTTTTAAGTCTCTTGTTCTATATTCTTATGTCCTTGACAACAATGATGGTGTACCATTATAGCTTCTACTATCACTTTGTTGATTTCCTATCATAATAAGATACCAAAACTTTCTACTCTAGATATTTCACATTGGGTTCATCAAGTTGTTATGTGGTGTGATCTTTAATTTGAAAATACACTGGGTACTTCGCTGTAAAGAATTTATTTGTAATTTATTGGCAAGACTCCAATAATTAATTTATTTTTAATAAAAAAAAAAAAAAAATATTATAAAAAAAGAATTATATTAATAAAAACCTCTTATATTTAAGTAGTTTTATATATAAAGTCTTTTTATGGCTTATAAAAAATCCTTAATACCATTTTTTTTATAAAATCACAACTAACAAGTTGATGATAAATTAGATTGTTAATAATTTTCAAGAAAAATCTATAATCCTCTTCCAAAACCTCATCTTTACATCAAAATTTTATTATAGCTCCATATATCCATTTTTCTACCTCCATAAAGTTTTGGCTCCTAAAAAATCCCTTCAATTTATACAAAAGACTCAAATTGCAACAAAACCTTCAATAGCTTATTCACCTGTAAGGATTTCTTCTTGAATTTTAGAGTTCAATAATTCTTGATCAAGCCATTCAATTTTTATTAAATTTCTCCAAAGTATTGATAATATTCTTAAGCTTTATTATAAAAAAATTCAATTGTATATTTATTTTTGATTGTTTAATCTCTTAAAAATCCTAGCAAGGGCTTAAAATCCTACTTTATAGATATCCAAGCACTATTTTCTTCATATTTCATAAATCTAAAATTTTAATATAAATTTTTTTTTTCACATACTTTTATAATATGAACATATATACTTTTAAAAATTTTGAGTTAAAAACTTCTTAAATTGCCTAAGATATGGCTCAAAACACAACCACTAATTAAGATGGGTTACTTATTGCTCTTAGATTACAAGCACTAATTTCAACTCCCAATATTTCTTTTTTTCTAGCTTGGATTTCATCAAGCCATATATAAATAATGTAGCCAAGAAAGTGTTCTATTTAATCTTAATTGTTGATCCTCTATTACTTTTTGTATGCTTAAGTTATATCCAAAAGAGTGAAAGAAGATATAATTTTGATATCATAACTTTGAGTGCCTATATCTCCTTCATAAAAAGTCCAAAATATATAATTTTTATACCAAAACCATTGAAAAAAATCCAAACTTATTGATTCTAGCCTTTGATGTTCAAATGTTCTTTAAAAATATATCCTAGTTCCTAATAAGGCCTAAGGCAGCCTCCTTAAAGCCCATTGGGCATGACTTTTGGCCAATAGGAATAGAATTTTCTATCATCTATTTCCATTCATCTACATGGATAACCTAATTACTCCTTTTCACACTCAAAATTTCTTTCCAATTCTTTTTTTAATAAGATTCATATAATGTGTGTTCTAAACACCAAATAAAAGAAGTAAACAAGATCTCAAGGATTACCAATATCTAACAAGGGTGATTCAAGATATATAACAAGGGTGATTCAAGTATAAATCAATATATAACAAGGGTGATTCAAGATAAAATCACTATCAAAAAGAAATAAGGTTGTACAAACCTCAATAAAAGCCCTTTTAAATGGATTCTTCTAAACTAACAGCCTAATCACATTTTATAACCAATAAAATCTATTGATATGGCTCTTTTTTAGCTATGTAGCAAATTATATTTTAAATATATATGTATAATATTTTAATATGATAGCTAAATCACAACACAACATTAGATATACAAGAAAGAAGGCAAATGCCACTATTTCTTATAAAAATAAACAATAATGAAGAATTTGAGGTAGAAGAGGTCTTAGATTTAAGGTGGCACTTAAATAGATTAGAATATCTTGTATATTGGCATAAATATGATATTAGTGAATGTACATAGAAGTCATTTAGAAATCTAGCAAATGCATCAACCAAAGTCAGAGCATTTTATTAACATCCATCAAAACTAAGATGAAGAAATAAGAAAAATTTTATTATAAAGTAAAACAAGTTTAATAGAGGTCTCATTCTATCTTGTATCATTAATTTGTTATTTTTTTGGATTTTTCAATACTAAAGAGATGAAAAATAAGTGGCAAATTTAGTTCGAGAGCTATTATTTGCTGAATTATTGGTATTGTATAATAATATAACTATTAGGTGAAAGAAAAAAGGATTGATTATATTATAGAAGAGCTCAAATAAAAATATTTTAGTAAATTAATTTAGAAATATAGATAATAAATAAAGAGGTAGTAAAAATTAAAAAGTGCTAATGTTGAATTTTTATAAAAGAGACTTCTATTTACTTTGTATGGCCTTAAATAAAATAAAATAAAATAAAATAAGACAAATAAATAATATAAGTATCTTTAAGAAGGAATTAAGAATAGATTTTAATAAAATTTATTTCAAAATTCTAAGAATTGATATCCGGAGAGGACCAGTTGTGATGTCACGGACACAAAATATAGACTTGAAGTCTAAAAAAGAACTGGCAGGAACTGGATTAATATCACACATACAGAATATAGACTTGAAGTCTAAACAAGAAGTTCAAGAAGAATTGGCAGGAACTAGATTAATCAAATGAGTACAAAAATAACATTAGAGAGGTGAGCTAGAACTCCAAGAGATGTGTTGTCGAGATTGAAGAACACTTCAGCCTCGACTCCAATATATACTCCTACCTAGGAAGCTTCTCAAGTAGCTTCCACCAACTAGGGAGCTTCTCAAGCAACTTCCACCAACTAGGAAGCTTCTCAAGCAGCTTTCACCAACAAGGGAGCTTCTCAAGCAACTTTTATTAACTAGGAAGCTTCTTAAGTAGCTTCTATCAACTAGGAAGCTTCTCTATCAACTTGAAAGATACTAGAAGGTCTTGGAGAGTTCTAGGATCCTTCTAGAATACTCTAGAAGGTTCTAATAAGTATGTCCTTGACATCACCTCCTCCTCTAGCTTTGAGGTCTCCGAGAAGCCATTTGAGATGTATACTCTCAAACGTAGGAAATTAAAAATTTGTCGCATAGTCTCTGCAATATACTTCAGCTATCGTTCACGAGGCAGATGATTCATGGGCCCTTGTAGCCACCAATAATGACCAATACCTTCCACTTAAGACCATGCCTGAACTTCTGTATCTTCATTGTAGAAATGACTTGAAAATATCGCTTCGCCACTATTTGCATGAGCTAGTTCAATTTCAAAGACAATTATAAGTAACCTGCTGCTTGATATTCTTCAACGTTTACTTGGCTTTTCTAATTCTTCATCTCGAGGTCGACGCCGTGAGCTACTCGGTTGAGATGGTACTACTAGTACAGTATCTACATTCTCACTAGCCATATCTAAATACACCTTGATATTAGATATCTTGATACTACAAAATACAGTAAGTTATGTTTTCAAAAGACCTGGATCTCTTTTCTATTCATTTCTCCAGAGAAGGCTTCATCTTCATGGTTTGTTAATGGCTAATTTTTGGTTTATTAGGATATTGTTGATAGAATTTTTGTACCTTTCGCGATGCATTGGCAAGATATTTAATTGATTTCTATGTTCATTCATTAATATTGTAGCCGCTCTAATGCACAAAATACTCTAATTTATTCCATCTTTGCCGTGAATCTAATATTTTTTCCACCTCATATTCTTTGTTGTTTTCAATTTCTATACTAGGTAGCAGACATTGCACTCTTCCAGAAAAAGATAATTCCCGATAAGGCTCTAACAGAGAAACATGAAAGACAGGGTGTACCTTCATAGCAGTTGGTAACTCTAAGCGGTACACCACATGATTGATCTGCTTTTGGATAACAAATGGTCCCAATCTCCAGTAGTCCAACTTATCACATGGCCGCTTGGTCTTTATATTCCGTTGAAGCAGCCATATTTTATCTCCAATTTTGAAATTAGGAGCCTGATTCCAAAATTTATCCGCGGATGCTTTGTAAGATTCTTAGGCAATTTGCAATTGAAGCTTCAATGTGGTTTGAAGCTCCGATAGCTGCTGCACCAATCTTTTAGCTGCTGGGTTGTTATTCGCTGATGGACTCAATAGATCAAGCTTCGGATAGTATCCATAGTTGGAAAAAAATGGTGTTTTTTGAGTCGATCCATGAAGGGTGTTATTATATGCAAACTCGACTAGCGATAGATATGCAGTCCAATCATCTTGCTGATAGCTGATGCTGCATCGTAAATATTGTTCCAAAATTTAATTCACCCGTTTTGTTTGTCCGTCAGTTTGAGGGTGGAATGTCGAAGAAAGCTTGATGTCCACCTTCAATATCTTAAAAAAAGATCTCCAAAACTTTGATACAAATTAGGTTCCTTGATCCGACACGATATCATCTGATAAACCATGATATCGATATACATTATCAAGGAAGAGCCTTGCTGTGTCTTTGCTTGATGATGTCTTCTTACAGAGATAAAATGTGCCATCTTGATAAGTCAATCCACTATAATAAAGATGCTTTCAAATGAATTTGATGGCGGCACATCTGTAATAAAGTCCATAAAGACTGAAGACCATAGACAACACGGAATAGGCAATGGTTGTAGAAGTCCATAAGGGCAATGCCGAGGGTTCTTGGATCTTGAATAAATGTCACAAGAGAGGACAAAATCTTTCACATCCTTTCACATTTGGGGCCACCAAAAATCTTGGGAAATGAGTTCTAAGGTCTTGTTGAATCCGAAATGTCCCGCAGCTGGAAAGTCACGACGAGATTGAAGGACTCAAAGTCGTGCTGGCCCTTTTGAGATATACATATATTAACAATATATGTGTGAGTGTTAGAGGTTATTTTAGAAGATATTATAAGGAGAGGATTTATTATAGCTACTTAGTTAGTGAATTAAGATGGCTATTTGTTTTGTTCCTATCTTACTTATATCCTAGAATAGACTCTTTTAAAATTAGAAAAAAGGTAAAGGTTGTTTTATCTTTCTTGTTGACTTTGAGGTAGAATGGACCTTATGAGGAATAAGAAAGAAGAGCATGGGGGTGAACAAGGCTTTTCAAATAGGATTTCGCTGCCTATGTGTGCATGTCATAGTCAAATACGAAAAGAAAGGGAGATATACTCCTCTTGCTAGACCTAGGCTTTGGATAGTTTTGAATGGTGAATTTAAGAGAGAGATAGCTCCAAGGAGATAGAAGCATTTGTTATGAAAATTAGTGGGTGTCTTCTTCAAGTTGTGAGGATTCTAGAACCTACTCACTTGCTTGTTTTGGAATCGTGAGCAAAAAATTATGCTTGTTTTAGTAGAGTAGGGTTTGCTGCCACCTGATGAAGAAGGGCAGAAACTTCGAGCTGCCACTGCAAGTTTAATTTCAACTCTTTCTTAGTGAAAATAATAAACAACGTGGAAAATTGTGCTAGCTTTCTATCAAGACATCTCTTGTAGCATTTGGAGTTGGAGAGCAAAAGTTGTGAGCTAGAGAGTGGGAAAGGGTTTGCTGCCACCTGATGAAGAAGGGCAAAGATTTTGTTCAACCACCCAAGTCGGGCAGTCTCTTCAATCTTTTTGATATTTTAGGTGCTTATAGTAGCTTTTTTAAGCTTTCTACAAAAACAAAAATCAATACATGTGGAGCTTTGATGAAAGTTTTATGAGCCGTGAAGTATCAAAGAGGGCAAATTGTTGTTAGGGTTTGAAGAGTAGAATCAACTAGCTACAAAATCTGGATTTTGAGAGGCATGCATGCAAAATTTTAGAATAATTTAGATGATGGAGTGAGCTTTCTAAAAAGCTATTGCATGTCCAATTTGGAGAAGGATAGTGATCACAACGAAGGCTGAAGTGAAGAGGAGCTTTGCTGCCTTTGCATTTGCTTGGAAATTTTAGTGCCTACTTTGTTTAGCCATAACTTTTAAACGGTAAGTCATCTATTTATGAAATTTTGATATGTTTTACAATGGATTATTGGCTTTCCATAGGCTATAAGCACGCTTGATTTGAACTTTTTATGAATTTTTAGTGATTTATTTAGTTTCAGCTTGTTGTATTTTTTGTATTCCTCATATGCGGTTGTATTTTGAGGTATACTTGAATACATACACACTTTGCTTATACCTTTAATATAAGTATTTATATCAAGTATTTATACAAGTATTTTATAAGTATTATATATTATATTTGTATAAGTATTTGTACAAGTATTATACCAAGGATTATATATTATTTTATATAAGTATTTATACAAGTATTATTTAAGTATTTATACTTTATATTTGTAAAAGTCTTGTACAAGTATAATACAAGTATAATTTGAAAGCTTGAACAAATATTGTGCAAGTATAGAAGATACTTGCACGGCTTCCTCTCATGTTTCCTGCTAGTTCTAGTAGCAGCTAGGAATCCGGCGTTTTTCCAAGGCAAATTTTTTCTACCCGACATATTTGGTGCTTCCACTGAGAGGTGCTTTGGGGCTATTAGTTTTGGCTAAGGTAATATGGAGGATACTGGAGGGGCTTCCTCTGGAGCCCAATCAAACATGGATACCATTCTAGGAGCTTTGGCAATATTTATGGATCAATATAAAATTCAAGTTGGAGGTAATAGAGCTACCAAGGCTTTGAAGGGTGTTGTTGGCAAGATTGGAAGATTCGACGGGAAGGACATGACCAGGTTTTTGAAGGTTTAGGTTTGTGAGATGGAGGTGCAATAGATACCTGAGGCTCGAATGATACAAACTTTTACACTAGTTGTTGTGCCTGAGATTCGTGAGAAAGTGGAAGATATTCAAAAGGATGCAAATGTTACTACTTAGATGACATTTGAAGAGAGATTGTGTGATGAGTATTTTGAAGTAGACTCAGAGAGGATGACCAAGAGGTCTTTTATTGATTGGATTGAATAACGGCCTGGAAATACTATGGGTCCAAATGAATTGCTGCGAAATATTGAGAAGAAATACAACCAATTGCCTTTAGTAGAAAGACGTCTTTTTGATATTAGAAAGGCTGAGTTCTTCTTGCAAGTAGCACATGATGCTTTGGAAGATAGACTCTTTTTGCTTTTAGGTGATCAAACCACGAAAGGAGGTTTTACAAATGATTGGAGGAGGGTGGAAGAAGCAGTTGTTCTTGTGGCAAAGCAACGGAGAATGAAATCCAAAAGTGTGACAACTAAGATGGATATAGCACCAAAGCCACCTACAAAAGCTTCGAAGGTATCATTTGCTCCAACTTCTCCAACAACATCTCCTAAGATGGTCAAGATAGTTGAAGAAAAAACTTTAGATGAGCTTATAAAGGATATTAGGGATTTGAAGGTGGAAATGAGTGAATTGAAAAAGTCTCGAGACCTTCAATCATCTGAAGGTGCAAGATCATTTATGAAGAGATGCGTTTATTGTGATGGAGAAGACAATCACAATCTTCAAAGTTGCAAATCATGTGATGAAGCTATTAAAGTAGGCATTATTGTCTTCAAAGATGATAAGATTCATGATGCATCTACTAACTTGCCTTTGAGTACCAACTTTGACAAGGGAGGAATGAAAAAGCTTATGGAAGAGAAGATGGGAAGGTCTAATTGTTAACATGGACAAGGTGTTGACACATTACATATAGGAGTGGAGCAACATACAATTAAGACTTTAGAAGCTCCATCTGTTGAAATTTTTCGTAGAGGGGCTCAAGCCATTTGAAATGTCACTGATTGGGATGACCTTATTGAAAAAGCTAGGATCAAAGTCTTTTTAGGTCAAATTCAAGACAATATTAAAGATTATGATATCTTTGTTGAAGAGAAAAGGGGACAAACCTCTAAGAATAATGATACAGAGGAGCCAGTATTTAAGTAAAAAACCCAGGAGCTCAAAAAAAGTAAAAAGATAGAAGGTCCTGTTGCTCATACATGGCAAAGACTTGGGAGGTCCTTTGTCTTTGATCATCCAGGAGAAGGGCCACTTCTAAAAGAAAAATGGGAGGAAAGGACAGACAATGCCAAGGAAAAGGAAAAGGAAGTTGATTCTAAAGGAAAAGGTAAGGGACCTGCCTATAAGCTTCAATCTGATATTGAATCTTTCATTGACAAGAAAGGGGTGTTGGAAGAAAGAATCTTGGATGCCAAGATTGAATTTACATTGAGAGAGGCTCTTGGCATTGCTAAAAACGATTTTCATGAATTGATCATTGATGTCATTAAGAGGAAGAGACAAATGACAGCTGAAACAGTCATGATGAAGGCTTTGGACATGCATATGATCAAAGATGAGGAGTTTGAAATTGGACAAGTATTTGCTTTGATGTGTGATCCAATAGCTATGGAAGAAAAGGCTAGTAATGGTCAAATGATTAAAGAACAAGATGACTATTTGACTAATGAGGAGGAAGATATGATCTTACAAATGTTTGCACAAACTTGTGTGGTCGGCAATAAGAGTGATATAATCAAAAATAAAAGTTTTGTGGAATATGAGAAGATGGTGGAGAATAACGAAGAGGGGGTGAGAGGTTGAGAGGCTATGACATAAAAGTCCAGGCCTTGCAAATTTAAGAAGAGAAAGAAGAAGCAGTAGATGGAATAGTATCTGTGGCAACACATAGAAGAAATACTGAGGTAGAAGTGAAGACCTTTGATTGTACAATTGTGCATGGGATTGATAGAGAAGATAAGGAACGAATGGATTATATTCAACCATTTTGGGCTAGAGCTACCATAGAGACAAGGGTCAAACTTGGAAGATTAAATGAATCAGTTTTGGCTCTTGTGGACCATGGCTCAGAGATAAACATTATGTCTCGAAATATTTATGAGAAAAATAAATGGCCAATTGATACTAATCATGGATGGGTTATGAGGGCTGCAAATTGTGGGCGAATACAATTATTTGAAGCTTGTCTGGCAATTGCGACAAAGATTAGAGATGTGGAAGTAGAATAACATTTTTTTGTTCAAAATGATGGAGCTTATCCCGTGATATTAGGACAACCTTACATCAGTGCATCAAGAATGGAAACCAAGGTGTTGGATGATGGATCTCATTATATACAAATTCAAAGTTGTGATGGCAAGAAATCTATACAATTCTTGGCAGTGAAGTCTAAACATGAGAGGCATCAAGTTTGTCTTAGGGATGGGCCTATGCCTAATTCTTTACACTTTTTGGATTTCTGAATTGCACTCGTGGAGAATGGAGATCCATGGATGCACAAGGACCAAATATTTTTGAGCTCTCCAATATACATGGCATTAAAAGTGGATTTGTTGGAATGACTAAGTGTGGATTTGTGAATTTTACAAATGTGAAAGATTTGGACCCTGTAAATAAAAAGATCATTAAAAAGATGGAAAAAAATCTAAAAAACGTAAAGGCTCTTTTAAATGGTGAATATATTTCTGGAATATATGAAAAAAAAGGCATTGGAGATGATATATTGCAAGTTTTATGCAACTTGTTGATTAAAGAAGAAGAAAGTAATAGTACAAATATTATGATTGAAATTCACTCGAGAGCATTGTATCAAGAAATAATAGATACAATGGAAAGCAAGGATTTATGCCAAAGTTATAAGTTGGATTTTGAGACCATGGTAAATACAAAATATAAAACAGTGGCCAAAAAGGTAAAGCTTATAGCAACTCAACTTTTATTGGATACTGATGAGCATGTCAAACAAGTAGAGAAGGAGCCAAGTTGAAGAGAAGCTAGAAAGATTGGACACAAGTTAACTAAAGAAACATTAGCAAACTTGAAGATTGGAGGGAGAGAATTTTGGTTAGAACAAGAAGAAAAGATGTTTCAAGAGATGCTCTCAAAATATGGAAAGGCCTTTGCCTCTTCAACAAATGAGATTGGATATGTGCAACCAAGTAAAGTAGCACCCATGGTTATTTTTATAGTACCACATGTGCCATAGGATTTGAAGCCAATACCAGTTCCACAAGCATTACTTCCCAAATTAGTTGACTTATTGAAGGAAAAAATGCATATGGGAATACTCGAGCCTTCAATGGCTCCATATTCTAATCATTGATTTACTGTTCCTAAGAAGTCTGGAGCATTATGATTCATCCAAGATATGCAACCAGCTAACTAGGTTACCATTAGGAATAAAAGATCAGAACCAATTGTGGATGAAGTAGCAGAAGCGTTTGCTGGACATGCCATATATTCCATTAGAAATCTATACTATGGTTATGATCAATTTCAATTGGCCATCGAAAGCAGAGACTTGACGACCATGAAGACTCCGTTAGGATTGGTTCGAATATGCACATTGCCTCAAGGTGCTACAAACTCAGTGGCACATATGCAAAATGCAATGAATCAAATCTTGAGAAAATTTGTACCAGAAAAGACTATACCCTTTGTGGATGACATTCCTATCAAAGGATATAAAGAAGAATATAAAGATTCTACTTTGATTGATGATGGTTGCAAAGCATTTGTAAGAACGCACATTAAAGATGTTGATAAGATTTTATACAAGATTGAAAAAGCAAATTTGACCCTTTCAATTGAGAAGTCTAAATTTGATTTTGGAAAAATTTTGGTAGTTGGACATCTTTGTGGACGATATGGAAGAAGGTCTAATCTTGAGAAAGTTGATGCTATTGCAAAAATGATGGCTTGCAATAATATCACTGAAGTGAGAAGGTTTCTAGGAGCATGTGTCTTTTATCAAATATGGATACCTCATTTTGCTCACATATCAGAGCCTCTTTACAAATTATTACAGAAGAGAATTAAATTTCTTTGAAAACAAGAGCAAGATTTGACAATGGAAGACTTGAAAGGAATTTTAAAGTCACCTCTAGTTTTAAAACAAGTTGAATATGAGAGCGGAAGACCAGTGATTGTTACAATAGACACAAGTCCAATAACGATAGGATGGGCTATTGGCCAGGATGATATAAAGGGAGATAGATTTGCTATTCATTTTGGAGCAAGGATTCTTACAGAACGCCAGAGAGCATATCCTCAAGTAAAAAGAGACCTTTGGGATATACTTACTACTCTAACAACTGAAAGAAATTACTTGATTGGAGCAAATGTTGTGTTGGAAATTGATTGCTTACCTCTTCTTGGTATGATTGCCAATTGTTCTTCACGAGACATTGCCATGCTTCGATGGATAGCATATATCAAGTCATTGAATCCAGTTTTGGTGCACATTGCTAGAAAAATGAATCCTATGGCGGATATGTTATGAAGGGCCAAATATTTTTATGAAGAAGAAATGATGGCTCATAAAGAGAGTGAAGACTTTTTAGAAGAAAGATATGTATTGGCTGTTGATAGAGAAAATTCAACCAATGACATCTTTCCATTCAAAGCAGAATTATTTAAGGGGAGACTACAAGATATTGGACTCTATTTGAGTACTTTAAAGAAGCAAGAGGGGTGGATAGACAAGACTTTCAAAGATATTAGACATCAATCATACGGATATCTATTGAGAGATGGACTTCTTTGGAAAAGGACAAAAAGAGCTGATGAATTATCTTTGAGAGTAGTGGATGATCTTGAAACCAAAATCCACGTGCTTAGAGAATTTCATAATGCCCTTTGGGCTCGTCACAAAGGAGTCTGGGCCACTTATACAAAGATTAAGGAACGATATTGGTGGTAGGATTTATATAAGGATGTTGAAGAATTTGTGACTTCATGTGTTGTATGTCAACTTCAATCTAAGGCCCAATATAGGGATGAATTACATCCCACTTATCCTCCTTCAATTCATTTTCAATGGATGATTGACTTAGTTGCAATGCCACTTGGAATTTGGAGAATGAAATATCTTGTTTTGGCAAGGGAAGAGCTCTCAAATTTTGTTGAAGGAAGAGCTCTTCGAACCAAGACTATGGAAGGAATTTGCAGATTCATTCTTAAAGATATTTTCAGCAGATATGGAAGTATTGGATCCATCTTTCTTGGGATCCATCTTCAAGCCTTCCGTAGTCGCAACAAATCCTAAAAACTCTATCTCAGTTTGGTAAAATAAGCACTTCTCCAACTTGGCATAGAGTCCTTGCTCCCATAGTTTTTTGAGTACCAAACAAATATACTTCTTATACTCTTCTTCATTCTCAAAAAATATCAAGATATCATCCAAATAGATGACAACAAAATCGTCTAGATATTCTCAAAAAATATTATTCATCATGTGTTGAAAGACCGCTGGAGCATTGATAAGACCAAATGGCATGACATTATACTCAAAATGATCATACCTTGTACAAAAAGCTGTCTTCCATTCGTCTCCTTCTTTGATTTATACAAGGTTGTAAGCTCCTCTTAGATCAATCTTTGTAAAGATCTTTGCATGTCCAAGTTGTTCCAGAAGATTAGAGATGAAAGATAATGGATAGCGATTCTTCTTTGTCACCTTCTTGAGACCTCAATAGTCCACGCACATCCGTAATGAGCCATCTTTCTTCTTCACAAATAAGATTGGTGCTTCAACTGGCGACTTTGAATAACAAATGAAGTTCTTGGCTAGGTTCTCGTCAATGTATTTCCGCAACTCAGCCAACTCCGTCTGCGATAGATTATAGATTGGGCCAAAAGGCAATTGTGCTCCTTCTTATAATTCTATGGCACAATCATATGGTCGATGTTCTGGTAGCATGTCAAAATTCTTCTTTTGGAACACATCTTGAAAATCCTTGTATTATTCCGGTATATCTGTTGTTGAAATCTACTCTCCACTAGTTGGAGTCGCATAAATGATCAATGGTGTGCCTTCCTTGCACAATCTTACAAATATTCTTGCTCTAATAAACAAGGTTTTTTTGGTTTGAGGTCTTTTTCCAAGCTTGTCCTCAGGTTGTTCTATAGAAAATGTTATCCTCCGCAACCTCGAATCTATGGATGGATTATATTTTTTCAATCAAGAAAGACCAAAAATAATAGGATTTGATAAGGTGCTAATAATGTTAAAAATAATATAACTACTATGGTCTTTAAACTTAGTCACTTCTATAGGTTCTGATTCATAGGTGACACTATCAGATAATAAAGGTCGTCCATCTATTACTTCTACGTGAACAAGCTTGAATTTTTGTACTAGGGGAATTTTGTGACACTTAACAAATTCTTGGTCTAAAAAACAAGCAAATGCTCCTAAATCTAATAAGGCTAAGGTTTTTAGTTTTTTAGGACCAAAAGACAAAAGAATTGTAAAACAATGGACAAGTTGAGTAGAAAGAGAGGAACCTGGTTTTGATTTGTCCAGCCGCATGGTTCCTATTGTAGCTGGGTATCCTCGTTTTCCGCATCAATTTGCATGTCCTCTATCTCCAATTGTGAATTTAGGCTACTTGCTTATATAATTGTGTCGTGACGACTTGTATATTGTCTGGAGCATTGGTCTTGGCGACATTGAAATAGGCGATTATCGCACTTCACAGCTTGGCTAATGACTTCCTTGAGCATTCGTGGATCAGGAAGAGATAATAACAAATCCTTCACATCATCCCTTAGACCTCAATAGAATTGACTCATCAATGCTTCTTCATCCCAGTTGATGTCGCATGTTAATTGCCTAAAATCCGATACATAGACTGATACAAAGCGAGTCCCTTGTCGTAGCGATTGAATTTTTGTTGTAGCCCACTGAGCCTTGTCATGCTCACCAAATACTTCTGCAAATGCCTCCAAAAAAGTCTCAAAGTTGTTCAAAATCGGTGATCTTTTTTCAAATAAAGGAGCAAACCACGATAGAGCTTGTCCCATAAGCAAAGTTCCAACTAATCCAACGCGTGATTCCTTCGTCAGATAACATTTGGATTGTAGAGCTGTTATTAACTTGATTTGATTGACGAAACCTCAAAACTTGGAGCGTATGCCATCAAACTTGTCTGGAAGGCTAATTCGAGGTTCCTTTTGTTGTGGAAGAAATGGTTCTCATTGAACCACAAGTAAAGCTGCTTCTTCTGGTACAGAAGCTCAAGGCTGATGAAGCCTAGATTGTGCTATTCCGGATGCTCCATCATTATGAAGTCTTGCAAAGACTCCTTCCATCACCGTAGTTCTCTACGATAACGTAGCAAGAGCATTTATAATAGCGTCCATCTTGGACTCCAAACTTTCACTCATATTAATGTCTTGACCTCCAACCATTCTAAGAGAAAGGAAGTAATTGTTTCTACAAGGAAGTAGCTTCCACCAACTAGAGAGCTTCTCAAGCAACTTTCACTAACTAAGAAGCTTCTCAAGAAGCTTCAACTAACTAAGGAGCTTTTCAAGCAATTTCTACTTACTAGGAAGCTTCTTAAGTAGCTTCTATCAATTAGGAAGCTTCTCTACCAACTTGGAAGATACTAGAAGGTCTTGGAGAGTTCTAGGATCTTTCTAGAATATTCTAGAAGGTTCTAACAAGTATGTCCTTGACATATGAATCTAGATTGAAATCAAATCGTAAGGCACAAAACCATGTGCCTACAATAGATGGAGAGTTCTTTGGCAGATTGGAGAAGGGATTTGAGAGTAGACTTTAGAGGGTTTTCTTTAGGCATTGGTTTTGAATGATTTGGACAGATATTGACTTTGTAAGAGCTTTGCAAAGTCAAGGTTGATTTAGATGACTCTAATTTTTATAGAATAAAAAAAGATTTATATTTTTGAGCATTTTGTGAGTTTGATTTTAGATCTACAAGTAAACTTTTATAGACTTGTAATTATAATTGTATTAAATGCATGCTATAAGTTTAAGCTTGATCGAGCAATTTAATTGAAGGTTATTGAAATTTAAGTGGCTCGGAATCTCAAAAATTAGATTTTGAAATTCAGTAAGGGTTTTTAAGATATTTAGAAATCTATTAGTTGAATTGACATGAGAATTATTTATATGGATGATAGACTTGATTTTCTACCTATTTGTGAATTTTGGGAGCAATTGAATAGTACAAAAAGAAGATATTGGTATTGAGAGATTAACATCAAGATTGGAGAAAGAAGCTAGCCTATATCTAAGCAAAGTTTTAGATTTATCTTCTATCTAGTGAGTTGAATATTTTTCAAAATTTTTGTGCATATTATCAACTTAGTTATTAAAAGGTGTATAAATTTTGGATCAAAATCAATAGTTCAATCATTAGCTATTGAGATTTTAATCTATTATAAGGTTTGTTAGGATTTGATTAGAATTTGGTTAGGATTTGATTAAGATTTATTAGAGTTTGATTAGGATTTGATTAAAATTTATTAGAAATTATTTAAAATTTAGTTAAAATTATATAAGGATTTGATTAGAATTTTTTTAGGATTTATTTAAGACTTAGGATTTGATTAGAATTTTTTTAGGATTTATTTAAGATTTAGGATTTGATTAGGATTTGATTAAGATTTTATTAAAATTTGACTTGGATTTTATTAGGATTTTATTAGGATTTATTTAGGATTTAGGATTTGATTAAGATTTAATTAAGATATGATTAGAATTTGATTATAATTTCTATTTTTAATATTTTAAAAAGATTTTTTTAATAATTCTTTTAGATTTTTATATTAATATTTCTTTAAAAATTCTTCATTATTTTTTTATGACTTCTTTAGAAGTATTTTAGGATTTCTTTGTCTTTTTTTTTATTTAATTAAAAATCTAATTAAACTTCTTTAATGCTTGAATATACTAAAATCCTATATTTATATACTAAAATCCTTTATTTAATTCTTATTAATTTTTAATTTTAATTTATATATAATTCTATTAGAGGTGTTAAAACTTGTTGTAATTTTATTTTTATTTTTTTAAATCTTCCACAACCAAATGCCTAGTGTATTCTCAAGCAAGACTTCACATAATATGACACTAGATGAGATATTACAATTGTCACAACCTTCAAGATAATGGAATATAGATGAAGATCCTCAAGAATGATATATTCTTTTTCAAATTAATGGCGAGATATAACGTTGTTGTGATGCACTTGCAATAAGTGTATCAAATTAAATAGATATATATATTAAAAAAAAAAAAAAAAAAAAAAAAAAAAACTATAATATGAAAAGATTAATATAGAATTAATTCCAAAATTGTAATATGAATAGGATTAAAATGGAGTTAGTTCCAAAATTATAGTATGAACAGGGATAAAATAGAACTAATTCCAAAATTATAGTGTGAATAGAGATAAAAACAGATAGGATCAAATCATAGAATATTTTAAAAATCATCTAAAGAATCTTTGATATCAAGGTATCAAATAAAAAAATCTTAGGATATCAAGGTATCAATTAGAGAATCTTAAGATATCAAGATATCAAATAAAGAATCTTAGGATATTAATTAAAAAATCTTAGGATATCAAGGTATCAATTAAGAAATCTTTGATATCAGGATATTATAGACCTGAGTGTCAATAGGATATCAGATGAATATTAGACAAGTATCTACATACGTTGGGTATTATCTGGGTATTGAATAGCTGCCTATTTAAATCCTTCTAGGATTATAAATTAAACACTTTTCCTCTCTTACTTTTTGGATTTTGAATGGTTTTTTTTTTTTTTTTTTTTTTTTTTGAAAAAAGTGAAAGATAGAATATCTCTAAGAGAATCTTAAAAGAATCAAAGGAATATTGATCAAAGAATCTTCAAGAAAATCTTAGAAGAATCAAAGAGGTGTTGATTAGGAAATTTCTAAAGAAATCTTAAAGGAATCAAAGGGGTGTTGACTAGGAAATTTCCAAAGAAATCTTAAAAGAATCAAAGGGGTGTTGATTAAAGAATCTCCAAGGAAATCTTAAGAGAATTAAAAGGGTGTTGAATATGATATTCTCAGAAAGAAACTACAAGGGTATAAATTAAGATATCACCACTTTTTTTTCTTTGTTTAATAGATAGCCAAGATTCCAGAGATCTCTTAAAGAGGGCTCTTTCCTTTACGACATACTTGGTGCTTTTACTAAAAGATTCTTTAAAGCTATTAAGTGTTAACAAAATAGAAGAAACAAGAGGATTTGAGAATGTTGAAAAGATGTTGAATGCACTTTCAAAATATTTGAAAAAGCAATTACAAGAGTAATCAAGTATGTAACTTGTTGTTGTAGTAGGAAGAATTTGCCTCAAAAAAGCGTTGGACTTCTGGCTGCTACTAATTACTTAATCAAGATCCAAGTATAATAAAACCTCCAAATTTATATAAAAGATTATTTCATAGGGCTATTACACCTAATACAATAAGTCTTATTTCATCAAACCACTCAAAACATAACAAATGCTCTAAAACCCTTATTCCCTCGTAGGAAAGAAATTTTTTCCAAAATTTAATAATCCATAACTTTTAATCCAACTATCTAAATCTATTCTAAATTAATATAAAATACTGATATAATCTTTACAATTACCACCACAAATTTCAAATGTTGATTCATTACCAATCTTTAGATATTATCAAAATCCTAGTAGTAGCTTCAAACCCTTGCTTACAAACACCCGTGTACTAAATTCTTCATATCTCATAATCTAAAAATCTAAATGCTATGAAACTTTAATGTATAGCTTTTTAGTATAATATTATACCTTCTTGGAAAGTTTGAGACAAAATTTCATCCAAAAACTTAAAATATGGCAAACCCCATCACTATCAATAAAATGGCCTACTTATTCCTTTGGAATTTGATTTGCTGTCTTTGACTCCCAATATCTTCTTTTTAAGGACTCCAATTGTAATAATTCTTCTACTTTATGTGTAGAGCTTGAAATCATCTCTCTAGCCACACCTCCCGATCTCCAAAAGCTCTCATATAACTCCTCCAATCCTTAAAAGAGTGACAGTAGGTACAATTTGTATACCTTAACTTCAAGTGCCTACTCTTCTCTTATTAAAATCTCAAATCCTTAAATTTTTATACCAAAATTGTAGTCTAAAATACAAGTTTTTTAATCCTAGTCTTTGATTTTCAAATGGCCTCCTTGAAGTTGCCAAAACCCTTGTTCTTGTTGCAGATAGCCTCCTCAAAGCCTATTAGATATGACCATTAACCAATATGAATGAAGAACTTCACCCCTTGTCTTCATTCATTCATTCTCATTTTATCTTCATCCTTCCAAATAGGCCTCTTTGTAATTTAATTCTTCATCTTTAGGCCCCAACCTTCTCTCAAGGCTTCATACTAAATATTTAGGTTCTATATAATTTAAATTCCATAACCAAACTAAGTAAAAATCTAAAATAAAGTTTCTTACACCAATCCCTTTTAATTTATTTTACTAACCATTCTAATACATATTTAAACCTATAAACATATTATGCATTTTGAGTGAATTTTACATACTGTAAGCAATTACATTACGACAACATTGTCATGTTGTGGTTCGGCTACTATGTGAAAAAATTGTACATGTATATTTAATGTACAATTTACTACATAGCTAAATGAAAGTCATATCAGTGGATTTTATTGATTATAGGATGTGATTAGGTTGCTAGTTTAGAAAGGATCTATTAAAAGGATTATTATTAAGGTTTATACAACCTTATTTTCTTTTTAGTAGTGACTTTTGAAGTTAATTTTATATTGATAGTAACTTGTATATATCTTAAGTCACCTTTGTTGGACATTGGTGATCCTTAAGATCTTAGTTTACTTCTTTTATTTAGTGCTTAAAGCACCAAGTATATAAATCTTATAAGAAGAAGGGTTAGAAAAGGGTTTTTAGTGTAAAAAGGGTAGTTTGGCCATCCATGTGGATGAATAGAGGTAGATGATAGAAATCTCTATTCTAATTGGCCAAAAATCATGCCCAATGGGCTTCAAGGAGGCTGCCTGAGGGTTTATTAGGAGTTAGGGTTTTTTTTTAGAAGGGAGTCGAACATCAGAGGCTAGGATCATCAGGTTTAGGTTTTTGGGTATGGTTTAGGTGCAAATCTTGCATGATTTGGACTTTTAATGAAGAAGTTATAGGTGCTTAAAGTTAGGGTGTCGATTTTGGACCTACTGTCACTCTTTTGGGTATATCTCGCGCATACAAAGAGCAATTAAAGATCGGCAACTAGGGTAAGAAAGCGCACTTTCTTGGCTACACTTTTCACGTACAACTTGATAAAATCCAAGCTATAGTCAAGGAGATATTGCGAGTTGAAGTTAGTGCTTGTAAGCTAAAGGCAGTAAGTGACTCTGCTTAACTAGCAGTTACATTCTGAGCTATATCTTAGTCAATTTGATAGATTTTAGGCTCAAAATTTTCAGGAGTATATATGTTTATGTCACAAGACTATGTGAAAATTTTTTGTGGCATTAGGGTTTTGGGTTTGTGAGATATAGAGAAAATAGTGCTCGGGTGTCTCTGAGCTAGGGTTTTAAGCACCTGCTAGGGGTTTTGAGATATCGAACGATTGGAAGTATATTTGCGGTTAAATTTTTTTGTGGTAAAGCTTAAAGGTGAATTCTACCTTGCCTGAAAGTTTGAAGAAAACTGAACGGCTGGATCAGAAGATATGATTTTCTAAAGTTTGGAAAGAAAAACATCCTTTGCGGGAAAATATATTTTTAAGGGTTTTTGTTGCAAATTTGGACTTTTGTGCATACTAAAGGTGTTTTTGGGAGCCAAGACTTTATGGAGGTGTAAAAGGTGGATGTATAGAGCCATGATATGATTTTGATATATAGATGAGTCTTTAAAAGGTTTTTAAGGATTTTCTACATATCATAGAGAAAACTTATGTACAAACCTACTTAAAAATAAGAGGTTTTAATCATACAAAACCTTTTTCTTATATTATCGTGTGTATTTATCCTTCTTATTAAAGACAAATAACTCATTAGAGTTTAGCCAATAAATATTAAGTAAAATTCTCTACAGCTAGGTACCCGGTGTATTCCTAGATAGAAGTTCACGCCACGCGACAATGTGCAAATGGAAGAGAAGAATATTTGTAAAGCTCTACAAATTGTCATCAATCAAGTAGGGAGATTCAAAGGAAGAAATATATCTACAAATCTCAAAATTTATATGGATGAAATAGAAATATATCAAATTTTCTATAAAAAAATGTATTTGAATTTTATACTTGCTTGTGTTTTTGAAATCAAAGAAAGAATCAAGGACTTATATAGAGATGATATAAACTCTTGAGATCAATATGAAGAAATTTTAAGGGAAGAGTTTCTTGAAGAAGATTCAAAGAGGGTGACCAAGAGAACATTCTTGGAATAGATAGAACAACAACTTGGAAAACAAATGGATTTTAAAGAGTTATTTGGAAAATTTGAAAGGAAATTTTTTCAACTTTCAATAGCAGATAGATAGTTGCTGGATGATAGGAAGGTAGAATTTTTTTTACAGGAGATTGAAAGAAACTTACAAGATTGAGTTTTCTTTAAGGAAGGTTCTTGGTATAGTCAAGAAAGAATTTCATGAACTCATCATTGATGTCATTAAGAAGAAGAGGCAGATGACATCTAAAACAATGATGATGAAGGCTTTTGCAGATATAAAAGAAACAGAAGAAGAAAAAAAAGTACAAGTATTTGCCTTGTCTTGTGATAGAAAAGAAAGAGATCTATAGAATTAGGGGCATGAAAATTCTTCTGTTGGTGATATGAATGTATTTGAAAATAAAAATGAACTTAATAAGAAAAAAAGATTTAAAGAATCTAATATCTTTGATACTTCCACCAATAAGGTGTATATGAAGGAAATTAAAGTAATTGGGTGTGGAGTGGAGAAGACTAGAGGTAAAAGATATGAACAAGTGAGGACCTCAATTTGTAAATATAAAAGGATAGGAGTTAAAGAGAAGCCTACATTTTCTTGTATATATTGGATTAGGGCTACTATAAAAGCCAACGTGAGAATTGAAGATAGTAAAGAAATCTATCTGGTATTAGTTGATCATGGATTTGAAATCAATATAATGTCTAAGAGTATTTATAAAAGGAGAATGCGGCCTATTGACACCAATCATAAATGGATAATAAAGGCTGCAAATAATGAGAAGGATAAACTATATGAAGCATGTGCAACAATTAAGATAAGAATTAGAGATGTGGAGGTGGAACAAAATTTCTTTATGCAAGAATTTGCTGTCTATTTTATAATTTGGAAGAGTCATATATTATAGCTACAAAAATAGAGACTAAGATATTAGATGATAATTCACATTATACAAAGATTAAGAGTTGTAATAGGAAGAAGTCAGTATAATTTTTAATTGTAATGATTAATAATGAAAGAACATAGAATAATTATAAGAAACTTTTTTGAAAATTGGTGATGATTTTTTAGATTTTAAAGGAGCATCCTCGAGGACGAGGAGTCTAAGGATGCAGATAAGTCTTCTAATTTTATATTTTTAAATGTAGAGAGGTTTGAAAATGGATTTTTGGATTATATAAAATTTGGAGTTTTGAAGTTTTTAAGAATTAAGGATTTGGATTGTAAATATCAAAGATATATAAAAAAATCAGAAAAAACTTAAAAAATATAGATTTGGTTTCAAATAATGAATTTACATATAAGATGATTGATAAAGAGGGTTTAAAAAAAGATTTGAACAATGTTTTAAAGAACTTGAAAGACTTGGTGTCTAGAGAAGGTTTGAATGAATATGAAGGAATAATTATGAATTTACATTCAAAAGAATTATATGAGGTAGCTAGAAAATTTTCCTTCAAATTAAAAATAATTAAAGATTATAAATTTGAACAAGAAGCAAGGATTAATACCAAGTATAAGATTGTGGCTAAAAAGATAAAACCAATTGCTACTCAATTATCTCTTGATATTTTAGAACATATTGAAAAAGCAGTAAAGAAACCAAATCTTAGAAAATTAAGAAAAGTTGGTTACAAGTTTATTCAAAAATCATTGAATAAGTTGAAGATTGGAAGAAATGAATTCTTGATCAAAGAAGAAAGGATGACATTTTTGAAGATGATATCTAAACATAGTAAAATTTTTGTCCTCATATTAGAAGAAATTGGTTGTATTGATCTAAATATGATTACACCTATGATTTTTTTTTATAGTGCCTCATATATTATAGGATGTGTGGCAAGAGCTTTATTTCCAAAGTTAATAGATTTACTAAAAGAAAAGATAACAATGGAGATTCTTTAACCTTCTATTATATCTTATTTTAATCGTTGGTTTATTGTATCTAAGAAGTCTAGAATATTAAGGTTTATTTAGAATATGCAATCAGCTAACAAAGTTATTATAAAGAATATAGGTACTAGTCTAATTATAGATTAGATAGCTAAAATATTTATAAGCCATTCTATCTATTCTATTAAAGATTTGTATTCGAGATATGATCAATTTTAACTAGCTAAAGAAAGTAAGGATATTCCAATAGTGAAGACTTCATTGGGATTGATGCTCATGTATATTTTATCACAAGGTGCTACTAACTCCGTAGCACACATGCAAAGTACCATGAACCAAATTTTAAAAGATTATATTTCAAATAAGACTATTCTTTTCTTGAATGATATTTTAATTAAAGATTGCAAGATTAAAGACATGGACACAAAGTTAGATGAAGATGGATGCAAGGTATTTGTAAAGAAATATATTGATGATGGTAATCACATATTGACCAAATTTGAAGAAATAAACTTAATTCTATCTCTTGAAAAATCAAGTTTTGGAACTGATGAGATAGTTGTGGTTGGACATCTGTGTGGCTCATATAGAAGAAAACCTAATCCAAAAAAGATTGATATAATTTTAAGTATAAAGCCATGCAAAAATACAACTGAGATAAGAAGATTCTTGGAAGCTTGTAGTTTTTATTATATTTAGATATCTCATTTTAGACACATAGCAGAACCTTTATACAAATTATTGAAAAAGTATAAAAGATTTTTTTGGGAACTAGAGCAAGATGAAGCTATGAAGGGATTAAAGGTGGTTTTAAAATTATCACTAATATTGAGGCAAGTAAATTATCAATGTGAGAGACCAATGATTGAAATTGTGGATACAAGCCTGATAGCCATTGGATGGACTATTGGATAAGTTGACAATGAAGATAATAGATTTGCTATTAGATTTGGAGCTAGAATTTTTATTGAGAGACAAAGAACTTATCTTTAGATTAAAAGAGAATTCTAGGGTGGTATAAGTACCCTAAAGGCAAAAAAAAATTACTTGATTGCAACTAGTTTTGGAAATAAATTGTTTATCTTTATTAAATATAATTTCAAATTGTTTAACTCTTGATATTGTTATATTGAGATGGATAGTATATATCAAATCTATGAATCCTATTTTACTATATATTTTTGAAAAAGAGAACTATATTACAAATATGTTGTCTAGAGCGAGATATTCATATGAAGAGGAAATATTTGCTTATGATAAGGATGAAAGGATTGAAATAGATTATATATGTGTAATGAAAATAGAAGACCCTACTGGTGAAATCTTACCTTTGAATATGGATTTGTATGAGGGCAAATTACAAAACATTGGTTTATATTTGAGCACTTTAAAGAAGGAAGAAGATTGGACTAAAAAATATTTTAAAGACATCAAATATCAAGCTTACAGATATATTTTGAAGGAAAGATATCTTATAGAAGAGGCCTAAAAGAAAGGATAGGATTTCTTTGAGGATTATTGATAATATTGAAACTAAACATCAAGTTTTAAGAAAATTTCATGAAACATTGTGGACTAGACATATAGAAGTATAGGCTACCTTCACCAAGATTAAAAAAAGGTATTGGTAGAAAGATATGTATAAAGATATGGAAAAATTTATAAATTCCTATTTAGAGAATTAATTACAATTAAAGATTAGACACAAAGATGGTTTGTGCCCTACTTATCCATCTAATGTATACTTTCAATGGATGTTAGACTTGATTGTTATGCCAACTACCATATGGAATATGAAGTATTTGATTTTGGTACGTGAAGAATTGTCAAATTATGTAGAGAGAAGGACTTTAAGAAATAAATCTAGAGAATTAATTTGTACATTTATTTTAGAAGATATAATGTGTCATTATGGGAATATTGGAAGAATAAGAGTAAATATGGATAAACTAGATGCAATAGGAGCTCATGAGTTTTTTAAAAGATGTGGAGTCTAATTGAAGTTAACTATATTCTATAATCTAGAAGCTAATGGAAAGGTTGAGAGAGGACATCCTCTAATTATTCAGGCCTCGGTCAAGGCATGCAGAGATAAAGCTAAATTTTGACTTAAATTACTACTATTTATCTTATGGGCAAACAAAACAATACATAGCTCTGTTACAGGCTATATGCCAATAGAATTGATAATGGGACAAAAATCTATAATGCTAATTGAAGAAAGTGTGCTTAATTAGATGTTCTTGGCTTGAGAGGATAACATTGATAAGAAAAGGTTATCAGAGCTTTAAATTATATAATTGGAGATATTATCTGAGGATCATCAAAAAGCTATTGAAAAATTAAAGGATGCAAGGTTGTAAAACAAGAATAAGTTTGACAAAATACACAGGTTAAAATCAAATCCTATTCAAACTGATAATTGGATACTTGTATTTGATAATACATTAGATTATTAATATAGTGCCTTAAGAAAGTTTTCTAAAAGATAGTTTGGACCATATGTGGTGATTGAAGTATTTGATATTATAATCTACTCTTTGAAAGAATTAGATGGAATACCATTGAGATCTAGAATTGTTAAAAAATAGATTAAACTATTCAAAAAAAAGAATGGACAAATTTACACTAAAGATATTGAAGGATTAGAAGCTCAAAAATTAGATCAAGAACCACTAACAAAAGAAAATTAGGAAGAAGAAGAATCAGAAGCAAGTGAGGATGAAGAGGAATAGGATGGCATATACTAGAGGATCTACATGTTTAGAGGGGGTAGATGTCATGATGTACTTGTGGTAAGTGCATCAAAATTAAATATGTATGTATAAAAAACTATAGTATAAAACAAATTAATATGGAGCTAATATCAAAAATAAATGTGAATAGGATTAAAATGGAATTAGTCCCAAAATTACAATCTGAATAGGAATAAAATAGAATTAATTCTAAAAGTATAGTGTGAATAGGGATAAAATAAAATTAATTTTAAATTATATTTCAAATTATAGTATGAATAGGGATAAAATAAAATTAGTTTCAAATTATATTTCAAATTATAATATGAATAGGATTAAATTATAGAATATTTTTAAATCATCTAAAGAATCTTTGATACCAAGATATCATTCAAAAGATCTTTGGTACCAAGGTATCAAATAAGAAATCTTAGAATATCAAGATATCAATTAAAAAATCTTTAGATATTAGGATATTAAATAAAAAATCTTAAGATATTAAGATATCAATCAAAAAATCTTAGAATATTAAGATATCAAGTAGGAAATTTTAGAGTACCAATGTATCAACTAAAAAATCTTAAAATATCAGGATGTCAATCAAAGAATCTTTGATACTAGGATATCAATCAAAGAATCTTTGATATCAACGTATCAACCAAAGAATCTTTGATATCAAGATATCAACCAAAGAATCTTTGATACCAAAATATCAACTAAAGAATCTTTGATATCAAGATATCAACCAAAGAATCTTTGATATTAGGATATCAATTAAAAAATCTTAAGATAATAAGATATCAACCAAAAAATCTTTTGTACCAATATATCAAGTAAAGAATTATAAACTATCAAGGTATCAATTAAAGAATCTTAAAATATCAAGGTATCAAAATAAAAAATCTTAGGATACCAAGGTATCAATTAAAAAATCTTAGGATACCAAGGTATCAATTAAGAAATTTTAGGATATCAAAGTATCAACTAAAGAATCTTAGGATATCAAGATATCAATTAAGAAATCTTAGGATATCAAGATATCAATTAAGAAATCTTAAGATATCAAGGTATCAATTAAAAAATCTTAGGATATCAAGTTATCAATTAAAAAATCTTAGGATATCAAAGTATCAATTAAAGAATCTTAGGATATCAAGGTATCAATTAAAAAATCTTAGGATACTAAAATATCAATTAAAAAATCTTTGGTATCAGGATATTATAGATCCAGGTGTCAATAGAGTATTACGCAAGTATCTGCATATGCTGGATATTGTCTAGGTATCGGATAGCTGCCTATTTAAACCCTTCTAAGGTTATAAATAAGAAACTTTTTTTTTTTTCTTATTTTTAAATTTTAAATGGTTTTTTTTTTTTTTTTTTTTTTTTTTTGAGAAGAATGAAAAATAAGATATTTCTGAAAGAATCTTAAGAAAATCAAAAGAGATATTGAAGAGGATATCTTTGAGAAAATCTTAAGAGAATCAAAAGAATATTAATTAGAAAATCTCTATGAAAATCTTAAGGAAATAAAAGGGATGTTCACCAAGGAATCTCTAAGAAAATCTTAGAGGAATCAAAGGAGTATTGATTAGGAAATCTTAAGAGAATCAAAAGATTGTTGACTAAAGAATCTTTGAGAAAATCTTAAAGAAATCAAAAGAATATTGAACAAATTATTCTCTAAAAGAAAATCACAAGGATATAAATTAGGATATCACCAATTTTCTTTCTTTGTTTAATAGACAACTAGAATTTCAATGATCTCTTAAAGAAGGTTCTTTTTTATATGACAACGTATTTGGTATCATGACCTTGGAAGAGACTTCTAGTGTTTGGTGATACTTTTAGAGATACGAACTATTATTGATGGTATTTCAAATGTTTTGTTTGAAGGAAGTTATGATTAAATATTAGGGTGGTCTTCTTGCCTTAATATAAAAGACTATTGATGACTAAGAAGACCTATTAACTACCTTCAAAGGAAACAAAGATTAGAAGATGTGGCAAATGTAATTCAATACATTTTGGACTTCCTCAACATATAATTATTGCTCCTTATAGAACTTGTCTGTAAAAAGGGGAGTAATGTCATAAATATAAGATCTACTCTAATAATTATTTAAGTAACATAGATAGGTAGAAATAGATAAAAGTAGATTAATTTGATAATATCTTGTAAAAAAACTTCCTAAAAGCTTCATAGATGCAATTTCATCTTTATACATGTTTATAGGTGATTGGTAGATTAAAAAATTGGCCAACAAGTTAGCCACATGTCATACATGTTGATAGCTTGTAAAACAAGTTGATTACGTGGCACACATGTAAAAAAATTGTTTTGTAAGTTTGACATGTGTCTTGCAAATTGGACATGTGTTGGAGGTCCTATAGAGCGTCGCCATGTAACTCTTAGGTAGATAGTATATATAAAGACAAGAGTGAAGCCTTCTTCAATCTTATCAACTTTTTTTTTGTTTTTAATCTAATTCAAGAGTCTTTATATTTTCTAGTCTTTAGCAATAGTCATTCCAAATTTTTCTTCAATATTTATACTTTCTTATTTCTATTTTGTTATTTTTCTTTGATACAAATTTCACTTGTTCATGTATCTTCTTTTAGCTCATATCTTTGACACCTTGACACCCTGATAGTTATTATTTATAAAACATTTAATATTTAAATACTTCTAATAGAACTTGTCCTAAAAAAATAATTAATAATAGAATTATTAAGACTATATATATATATATATATATATATATAAGCAATTAGAAGTTAATAGAATTAAATTATGTAGATAATATCTTGTTATTGAAATACTGAAAAAGTTTCTTATTTGTAAATTGGATTTGTATGTATTCTTAAATATGTCTTATAAGACATACATGTTTCTTTGAAAAGTATATTTTACATCTATAGAAATATTATATAAGCAATCTAAAACTTAAATACTAAGCTTGCAAATCTTGTGATTCTTAGAAATCTTTTATATGGCTTTTATGAACAATTATAGTTTCATCAATGTAAAGTAGATATTATTCCATTATATCATTAATATATATATATATATATATATATATATTAATGATGATGTTAAAGAATGAAATAAATAAATAAAATTTAAAATCCAAAACTAAAATCAAATTATTAAAAAAAATAATTTATTTTAAAAACTATAAAAAATAAAGATAAAAAATAATAATTTTAAAATTAAAATTTTAAAAATATATTATCTATAATTTAAATATATAGATTTTTTATTTTTATTTTTATTTATTTTTTATAATTTTAATATAGAAGATTCATAATATTTTATAAATAACTAAAATAACTAAAAATAATAAAAAAGATTAAAAAATATATCTTATATATAATCATTAAGTAAAGTATTTATAAATATCAATTACTTTAAAATTTAAGAATAAATTTTTATTAACCTTATAATTATTTTATATTACTAGAATTTAATTATTAATATTATAATTTTGATAAAATATTATCAAAAATTATAAAGTCTACTTAAATAATAGTTTTATAGTAATAACTACTCAAAATAATAATGATATTGTGGCAAGTTATCATTCTTTACATCTAAAATCATATTGCATTGCATAAAAATTATATATATATATATATATATATATATAGAGAGAGAGAGAGAGAGAGAGAGAGAGAGAGAATATTTAATCATTGAATTAAAAAAAATAAAATTTTATAATCAATGTATTAATAAATTATTAATATTTTTTAAAAAATCTAAATTAAGATTAAAATAATTTAATTTTAAAACTTTATAAGATAATTTTTTTAAATAATAATATACTAATTTTCTATTTAAAAAATTATATTAAATACGTTTTAATATTTGAAATGATTTTTTTAAAAAAAATATCATTAAAAATATTTTAAAACTATTAATAAATATGCCTATATCAACCATAAAAAATATAAAATATAATAGTTTTGCTTTATCAAATCAATATGTTATTTAATTTTTTTAAAAAAAAATTAGATAATTATAATTTATACTAAGTGAAAAATATAATAATGCATCATATCAATTATGAACCTAATATTATAACCTATAAATAATTTTGTTTGTGATTTTATTATAGGGAACTACTATGTAGACACCTCCCTTTTATTGTATGGACATCCCTTGTACTATGCACCTCCACATACACATAGTAAAACTCTTATTTATTCTAAAAAGTTTATAATGAATTTAAAGTAAAAGATTTCCTAAATGAAATTGATAAGCTTTCTAAAGTCCATGAAAGAATTTCATAAAATATATTATGAATTTTTTTTAAAATTAATCAGAAAAATAATAAGAAAATGAAAAAGAAAAAATGCCATAAGCCATTGCGCACAAATCTTTTATTATAAATTTCTTCCAAAACTTTTTAGTGTAAATAAAGATTTTATAGTGTGTATGTAGGGGTGCATGGTATGGGTGCAGCATTCATACAATAAAGGGGGGAGCGGTGTTCACATAATACAAGGAGGTATCCACCTAGCGTTTTCCTTATTTTATATGATTTCTAAATTATTTTTGACAATACAATATAAATATATTATGTATTACAATTTTTTATTTTTATTACTATTATTATTCTTTACAATTAAACTGATATATATATATATATATATATATATATATATTTTTTAATATGATTTATTATTATTGTTGATATTATTATTTAAGTTCTTTGATAATTAAAGTATTATACTATATCATTATTTTACAAGAGTCCTTTTATACATTTAGGTTAATATTAATAATTCAAAAACTTTAAATATGTACACATATATTGTTTAATATTACAAAATTATAAATCTTACTAAAGTATTTAATTATAAAAAATATCTAATAAATAGTCTTGGTTAATTTTTATATTTAAGTAGTTTAATTTTGTAATTATATTCAATAATTCACATAATGAATTTAATAGAATTTTTTTGCTTTAAATTATATTTTGAAAGTATTAATTTGTATTTTACAAACCAATTTGTGTAAAAGTTGATCTAATATTTGTCAAATATTTTAAACATTTTAAAATTAATAATAGATTATAAGTTTATTGAATTTGATGATTGTCATTTATGCATTACTATTAAAAATGATAGTTAATAATAATGAATGGATTTTCAAATGAGAATATGCAGTAATTCAAGTTTTATATTATCATGTTATGTCTGATTATTGTATCTTGTTAACCATCCAACCTTAAAATAAAGTTTTCTCAAAAACTGTCAGTTTCAAATGCATCAATTATAATTCAAGTGCATTGTTAGATATAATATTTATCAATCACTCAAAACAAGTAATCCTTGTTTTGAGTTAATACAAATGATGCAGAAAAATCTAACTCATTGACTAACTCTTGAAACTGGCATTATATTGTTATATTTTAATAAAAGTGTATTTTATTATTGATTTTCTTAGAATTATAAAATTTAAAGGAAGTAAATTTTATGCAATAAAAAAATTAAACTCATGCAAGAAGATATATATATATATATATATATATACACACACACATACACTCTTTATGTTTTTTAAATTAAGCCTTTATAAGGAAATCATTGAATTTTTATTAATTTTTTAAATTTTTCAAAAAATCAAAGCAATAACCAAACAAACCCATCTTCTAAAAATGAATCAGCCACATAATAATAACACTAAAATTCACAATACAAAAATAAAAAAAATAAAAACTAGATTTTTCTTAAATTTGATCTATACTTTAGGAAGAAAAAGAGTTTACGAAATCACACATTTTTTTTTTTTTTTTTTTTTTTTTTATAGAAAAAATAAAAATCTCCCTCATTACAGTAGAGACGAAACAATCCTCAAAGAAATACTACTTGAAAATAAAATTACATTCATGGTTAGTAAAAAGTTTTGACCCGACAAATTTCCTCTGAAGTAGTTCCCACGACTCAATGAAACCCGTCCACGTGGCGTGAGCTCCGACCGATACAATGAACTTCCACGGTGTCGGTGGCCGCCATGGCCGCTACCAGAACCCCGAACCTGCGGCCACAATATCAATGGGCGGTTAAATCAGTGTCAATTCAACTAAACCCAATGCTTAATTTATCATTCCAACTCTCATTTTTCTATATGAAATCACTAGGGTTTGTTAATGGACGAATAACGGTGACAAAACAGCGAGTCGCCGGTCGTGGTTTGATCGATTCAACCGAAATTTTCGTCCCGCTTCAGTGCAGACGGAATCGTTTGTTTTTGTTTCCTGTCGACGAGATTGTGCAGCATGGAGGATACCTGAGGCATAAGCGGCTCGTGGAGATTGCTCCGCAGCTCGCACCGATTTGATTTTGCGCACAATTTGAATTGATCCGGTCTGGGTTGGGGTCTTTGGAGCGAATCCTTCGCGGAATTTGATGTGGGTTCGAGCTGTCGGAGATCTGGTCGTCGGTGTGTGAACTGAACTTGATGTTGGATTCCGTTGTGGCTATTTGCGGAGGTGAATTTGAGTAGATTCGGTTGGATTGTTGTTACGTTGATGGCAAGCTCTAACTCAGTTTAATTCCGAATTAGAATATATGTTTGAATTCAAATCGAGAGCCTGGGTGTTTCACTTGGTTGATCTGCAGCTAGAGGTTGGTGATTCCCATGTATGGATTTGTGGGTTTGTCCCGTTGCAGTGTCCAGCTGCGGAGATTGGTAGGGTGTTTTGTGTGTTGGGGTTCTATGTTGGTCTCTTTAATTAGTGGTTTGTTGATGTCTAAATCTTGGGTTTATTTGGCAGTATTTAAGACAGCATTGTGTGGGTTGGAGCTAGAAGTCTAGCTGAGAACATCACTGGCAGTGCCGCTGTATTGTGCAATTGAGGCGCTGCTGTGTCGATTTGGATATGTGGGGATTGCTCCATGACGCGTCTCGGAATTGAGAAGTTGGACCCCAGTCTCGTGTTGATTTTGGTAAACGAGAGGTACAAGGTTTTATCCGGGACGTTTAGGGTTAGAGAGTTAAGGTATGCAGCTAGAAAGAGTGGCGTCGATGTGGAACGATATTTTACGCGCTTAATGCCATATCGGATTAATGCCACTGCATGTGTTCCCCTACACCGTGTTGCCTAACCGAGGTTTTAAGAGCATCGTACAGATGGAGGCTTTAGTCGACGTATCTGCGGCGTTGGTGTCGCTGCCGAGTATGACCGCACCGAACTGTTGTAGTACATTTGGGTGCTTGCCCTATTTCTTTGGGGGAATTTTGCTGTTAGCGCTTGTAGAGTGTGTGTGCGTATTTTTTTTAATCCGCAGATTGTTGGAGAGGAAACCGGCGCAGAATCCGAGTCCTTCCTCATTGGAATACAGAAGTGAAGGTGGCTCCAACTACAGCAGCTTCAGCCTTCAGGTCTCGTCTTTCTTACTCTGACATTAAATGAGAGTTCTGAGCATGCGAGTTGACGGACATTCTGGGGTGTAGTGTCTTCGTATCAAAAATCCTAGTCTCAAGCTTGGCTTTCTAATCGCACTCATCATTTTTGTTTGATTGATAAAAGCACATTTCTTCGGTTCTCTGAAAATCAATAGTTATTTCATGTAGTTATCGTCTCCTATGGCTGACAGAACATCTGTACTATGAATGGTGAATTTGTCATCCCTCTCAAGTGTTTAGTTATTAAAATTCTCCCAAGTGGAGAAGTGTTCAATGTACCTCTTTAGTATCAGATGGACTTATCAAGGTCTTTTTCTGAGATGAAAAATGACTATCCGACAGGGAACTTTGTGGGTTGCACCTCTACCTGAAGGAGACTGGAGTAAAGCTATTTTGCAAATGCCAGGCAAAGACAAGAAGAGGGAGAAAGAAGCTGAGAGAGATGGGCCCAAAGAGGGTTCAAACCGGGTGGGTACCACTAAAAATGTATTAAAGATCGCTCCGGTGCGGAAGCACGTGGTCTTGAAGGAAGGGATTTTGTTGTTGAAGGAGGTTGATGGTAATGAAGGGCAAATCTCACTTGAAGGCTGCGAAGTTTCGTCCATCTCTTATGATCAAACTTCAAATGGGAAATGGTACGTGCTGAAGAGCTTTTTCTTACCTCCTATGTTCTGGAATGTTAAATTCAACTTTTTATTTCGGTCTTGATGCTTAAGGCAAGGGACGAGAAGTTTTATGTTTCAGTGATGATGAATGATCTTCCACCTCCTGCTGTATTACGCCATTGATACACCTCACGGACTTTCAGCCTCTCCGCATATGCCTTTGTAAGAATATAACTTGTGATTATTTTTGGGATGAAAACGTGAATTATAGGTCTAAAATGTTTCCCATCAAGTTGCACCATCCTACCCGTACATTGTACGGCGATTGTAAAGACTGTTTGTTCTATGCGGAATCTGGCTATGAGAAGGAAGCCTGGTGCGAAATTCTTCAAGCGACTGCGACTTCTGACGAGTGGTATATTAAATTGAAGAAGGAATTTGGAGAATACACTGATGTAGTTGAAAAGCGTCTGCCGTATCTTCTGAATGAATTTCCTTCAGGAAATGAAGCAAATTCTATGGCCGCCATACGCAAGGAAATGAAGTCAGACGACTTTAAGGACTCAGAGGAAGGTTTTTCGAAGAGACGACTGATTTTCAACAAACTTTTGCGTCGTGGTAGAAAGACGAAACAGAAGAGTCTGAATGCAACAAGGGGACTTGAAACATCCTCGCGAAGAATCAATCCAATTTCAGAAGGGCAAGAAGGAAGCCAGAAGTTGAAGGAGAGTGTTATCTCTCATGACCACGATGACGGAAATAGTACGTCTCATGCAAGCCATGCGAGCATTGAAAGTATTACCCGAAGTGAATCTACATTTAGTGAGTGTGATGTAGAGCAGTCGACCTCAGCATCAACTCAGGAAGACAAAAAAGAAGTCGATCAGGTGCTCGCAGCTACACTGGTGCACGGCCATGACAACAGAACAGTTCCAAAAGAGATTGATCAAGGACAAGTCTGTTTGAACATGCTCGTGGCTAGACTCTTTTTTGACTTATATCATAGCAAAAGGCCAGTGGACTGGTTACAACACCAACTTCAGGCAAGTTATAGTACTATATTGTCTGAAAAGCTGTAGAATGTACTTGCTTAGGAGATCGCTGTACTTGATAGTCGATAGTCAATCTTACCCTGGTTTGTGCAACTCATCAGAGGTTAATATCAAGGATGAAGACTCCCAGTTACGTCAAATCGCTTATTGTTAGAGAAATCGACCTTGGAAAAGAACCTCCTTTCGTAACAGCATTCCGTCTGCTGCCCGCGGATGCAGAAGGAGCTTTGGCTATTGAAGTTAGCTTGGAATGGCGCAGTGGAGGCTTCATCACAATAGAGACGCGAGTGGATGTGCGTGATCAAAATGCACAGGAGAAAATGGCTTCACAACTAGCTGGTCCAGGATTCGAAGGGGCTGCTGCTTCTGCTGTTGTACGCGGTGCAGAGGAGGATCTTGACCCTGCAGGTACAGCAGAGGCTTCTACAACATCAACAGAGGCAAGACAAGCTGCTGCTATAAGTAAACGTGGGCCAGGTACCACAACTTCTTTGTTGAAATGCAAACGTTTCTCCTGCAAATGCCCTGAGGATACCGGATTTTGCTATTGTAGAGAATCTGGAAAATAGTAGAAGCCAGGGCATGGCTGACTAATGTGAGCTTTTACTGATCGCTAGAGATCCTGCTACTTTTTGGCAGGGGATGACAGCAGTAAAGGTGGAGGTTGGATGCATTCGGTGAAGGCCGTGATCTCTCGTGTTGCTGATCAAGTTTCTCAGGTTGACAGAATTCTTTTTCCAGCACCTTTCATCTTCGTTTGCGCTTGCATGTTTTTGAATGGATAATGCAGGATTAACTTGTGCATCATTCTTGAAAGGGTCTTGAGCATTTCTGATTCACTGTAATTCGGAGTCAACGGCAGGTACCTCTTTTGCTGAAAATCAGGTTGATATCAGTGAAGGGAACTTGCATCATAAGCTTGAAAGCACCACCTTCTGACCGTATATGGTTTTCTTTCAAGGACATGCCTGATATTGATATGGTACCAGAGCCTTGTATTGGTGATCACCTTATCAGCAACGACCTTTTGGGAAAATTTATTGCTAATCAAATAAAGGTATCACTCGAGCCTTTCTGTATGTTTACTTCCGCACTAAAGTCGACTGTATCTTGCTCATATCTTTTCTATCTCTTCAAGCCATTATGTTGATGGAAATTAGCGATCGTTCCTAGTGATTGTTTTGATGAGTGCATAGCCAATCCGTTTTTAACAGCGGGTTTACATGAGTTAGAGAAGAACAGTTCACAATTTGATCAGCGAGTGTTGTTACGGTATGTTCAGTTGAGCACGATTGTTAGTTCAATGTATGCTTAACGGCGACATAGTCACATTCATAACCATTGCGATTTGTTCAATTCTTGAATTTTATTTATATTTATTTATATTTATTTATATTTATATTAATCCTTTGCCATATGCAGACACAAATTCGTGAGCATATTGTCATGCCATACCGTCAAGATGTCCGTCTTCATTGGATGATTGCTGATCAAGTCGATTGGCTTCCGCATAGCGCCTTTCCTGTTGCGTTCTCTGCTGCCAAACATTCTGTAAATGAGCGTCAAAGCTCAAAATTCAAGCTTGACGAGCAATCTAAACTTGATGAGGATAACGATGGAATTGGCCAATCATCTACTTCCTCCTCTCAGAGTGTACACAGTAATGGGCAGAATAAGCTTCAGGTTGGACAGGTTTCGGAGGCATCTAGATCACCTCATGTTGGATCTGTAGATGGATCACCTATTGCGCAAGCCCAGCCTCCTCCTGATCTTCGGTCCCTTGGCAATCTTCAAGCCTCTGGTACAAGTAGGAATCAGTTACAAAACTCTGCCATCTCTGTACAATTCAGCTCAGAGCATTCCTTACCTAGCCGGCCACCAGGATCATCCGTGCATTCATCAGCGACTTCGTCAATACGAGTTGACAAAGAGTCAGACTTGACGAGGCCTTTACTGGATAGGGATGACCAAAACAAAGGAAAGATTTCAGCGTCGAGTAGTGGATTTGACGCAGGTGCATCTGAGAGGGCGGTAGGTGCTGTGTACATTGATGTAGCGCCACAGTCAGAGGATTCAGCGTCAGACAGCGAGTCTCAGCATCCGCCCAATCAGGTTAGTTTCGTAGCTACTGATCAACTGGGAGTTTTAGCATGTATTCCGTTACCAGTCTGCCTTTCATTGTCTATTATTGGTTAGTCCATTTTAGGTTCTCTTTCATTTCCTATGTCGACTTCCTGGTATGGCACTGATCCCGAGACTGATTTTTGTTACAGTTTCAGGTTATCAACCAGGACCACGCCAAGGCAGACCTGTCAAAAGATTTGGATTCAAGGGTATCACGACGCACCAAGATGTTTACTTTGGGTAAGAAAGTGGGGAACAAACTTGATGAAAGGCGCCGCAGTGTTCTGGAGAAATTGCGGGAGAAGAGAGCTGAGGGTAGTGAAGCAGGTTCTCCTCGTCACTCAGGCAGAGATCTTGTGTGACCGACGCAAGCTTATCTCCATAACGTGTGTGATGCTGGAGTCTGATACTTCAATTTTATGCTACCCCAGCAGTCATGTAGTCTTTGTGCAGAGTTTCATATTTGTGTAGGGAACTGTAAGCTATCATAGGATAGCTGTTATGAGATAGTGTGCAAGTGTGTTATGAGATAGAAATCTAGAGTGGAAGCGTGTAAAATAGAATGCACGCTTCCTGTAATATAGTTATAGGAATGCACGCTTCCTGTAATATAGTTCCTGTAATATAGTTATATCCTGTTGATTTGCAGGGCAGAATTTTTTAGGATTGTACCTGGGAACTGGTAATGCCCATTCAACCAGGATCATTAGTGGCTTCATTATGTCAGTTTAGAGCTAGAATCGGGACATTTTTTCTGAGACCTGAGAGGTTCGCATATTCTTCTACTCAACCTCTTCGGCCAGTCAGTTTTCCAAGAACTTGAAGGTTGTAAGGTGTCTCGTGGCAACTGTGCTGAGTAAACGCTAACTGCTAAATAATTTGGCTAGTGTGGATAGATCACCCCAGTGGAGGTATCAAGAAAGAGATTTCAGCGTCACTATGCATATCTTCTACCGGGACTCTTGAGTGCTTCACAGGCTAATTGAACAAGGGCAGTAAAAGGTTTTGAGTCGATTAAATAATCTAACAAGAGTGTTTCATGAAGTCCTAATAATTACTTTAGGATACCTCAACTTGATGCGCTCTTTGATGCTAGAAGAAATGGATCAGTTTTTATTCAATTGACTGTTGTGCAAAATAGGAACTTGTTATTGTACTGGATCATCTGGTGACTATTACCTTCTTTGGAAACACGAAACTAATTGGACATACAGACTTTTCTTTAGTGTGATTTAGGGATGTAAATTGAAGGACATGTCCCTGACAACCCATGATATTAGTCTGTTTTAGAAAATAAGGAATTGCTCTTCCTTATTTTTGGCTAATATTTAGGCCTTGAGTTTGCATCATGTGTTTTTCCAATCAAACTAGAAGTTTGGTCCTATTAACTTTTGCTTTCCAAATTTTGCAAAATAAGGCATTATGTTTGAGCTTATGTTCCATGAGCATGAGAGTGGATCAAAGAAGATTTTATCTACTTGGCTACAAAATAGTCTATATGTCTTTCTTTTCTATTTTGAAATTGGAAACTTTAGCAATCCTTAGTACTTTGACAAGTCTTTCAATTAATATATTGCAAAATTTTTAAGTATTTGCTTGACTTTGTACTAGTGTAATAGAGAGGTTGCCATCAAAATGTAAAATTCTTGATTGAATACCAACTTGATACACTAGGGTTGTAAAAGGTCTAAGGAGTATAAACCATTCATCTTCATTGATGTCTTGTATTGGTTCTTGAAGTTAGAAGACTTCAATTGGATTGCTCTATATCTTTGATTTATATAGACCTATCCAATCTATTGGTTTAAGAGTTGGTCTTTCTATAATCAGTCTTTGTTGTCATTCAATGTAAAAGATAGCTATATATTTTTAATATGGTATATCTTCTAAGTAAAGCCCAAATTTCTATTTTGATTCTTCTTTAGTGAAGAAGTATTGTAGGTCTAAGTAGTAGATATTCAAGACTTATTGCATTTCTTATGATGGAAGGTTGCAACTCTATGAGGTTGAATAATTGAATCAATAATTGGCATATCTTTGTCCCATCATAAAAACCTAATTCATAAGTTATAGAAAGAATCTATTTGTTCTAGTTTCAAGTAGGATACTATCTTGCTCCAATCTCTATCTATTCATGCCTAATTCTTTAAGTTTGGTGACTATTTGTGATTGAAAATAAGAACCTACTTAAAATTAGGCTCCTATTCTATTTACGCTTATATGATAGCTAGCATTAGTTTTTATTTTTTTGTAATGAGGTATTGGATATTAGACATGCTTGGATGTAATGCTTTCACTACCCACTTACATAACAATGCAATCAAAGTCTCTTTGGGATCAATAATTCTCAAACCTCCTTCTTCTTTGGACTAATAACAAATATTCTATCCTACTTTGACTTAAGTAAGTGTTTGTTTTTTATTCTAAATGAAGTTTTGGATCATGGCTTTGAGTTGGCAGATAGCATTTAACAAACTTATCTAGATGGATGTGAAGAAGTATAAAGAAGAGAGGAAGATATTCTTGGCTATAATGACTTTGGCTCTTGTATTGAATCTTATAGAATATCAATGGTCCAACTTCTTTTATACATAATTTATCAAGAATTGGTCAATTTCACTTGTTTATAAAGAGATGCCAAAAGGGATTGCTAATAATTTACTAATTCCTTTGTTATTTGCCTATATCCATCCAAATTGATTTGCCTAAGATGGTTTTTTTTTTTTTTTTTTTTTTTTTTTTTTTTCCAATAAGCTACTTCTTTTGTCCAATTAATTCCTATTTTAGGTGCTTAACTAAACGTATATAGGATTTCTATTAAATTGGTTATAGATTCTTTATTTCTATATATTATTAAGGTAGAATTGTCTACATATTGACTATATGCTTGTTGCCTATTGCATTTTAAAAGTGTAATTTCTCTTAGTCTTTTAGCTTCAACTGTAAATTGAATTGCAGAGTTTGGTATCTCTTCTATTAAAAAAAATACATAGCTAGAGGGCACCTTTAGATGGAAAAGTAATTGGTTTAACTCCTATTGATATCAACTAATGTTGTTGTACCTTAGAATAAGATTTTAATCATATCAATGAATTTTTGATATAATTCTATTTTTTTTTTATAGTTTTAAACAAAAAGTTTCAAAAAACTCTATCATTAGCTTTAAAAAAGTCTAGCTTAAAGACTAATAGAGGTTGATTGGAATTTGTGGCCAAATTGATTGTTTCTTGGGCTACTAATATGTTATCTAATATGTGCCTCAAAGGCCAAAAAACCATTTGATTTGAGTTGATTATTTCTATAAGGATCTTTTAAAGTCTTCTTTGTAAAGCCTTGGCATAGATTTTGTATGTAGAGTTGAAAAGTCTTATAAATCGCTAATTGCCTAGACTAGTTCTTTCTATCCCTTTGTATAATATATATATATATATATATATATATATATTACAATAGATATGAAAAAAGTCTTATATAATATTATATTTTCTATTATAGCCATATAATCTTCTCTTATATGTTTCTAGTATATTTTAAAATATTTAATGCCTATACCATCAAGCCTTTGAGGTTTTTCACTTACCATCTTCTTGATGACTTTAAATAATTTATAGATAGTTATGAATTCAAAGAGATTTGTATTTATATTTTGAATAATTTTGAATGGGATTTCACTTATTATTGTCATATAGGATGATTTTTAAGTTGAAAATATATTGGATATTTAATTATAGAAAATTTACTTGTAACTTATTGACTAGACTCTGATAAGTAATTTATCTTTAATAAGAAAGAAAAATAAATATAATAATATTTTAAAAAATATATTATATTAATCAAAATCTTTTATATTTAAGTAGATTTATATATTAGATTTTTTATTGCATCTAAAAAATCCTTTATTCTTTTCTATACCAAATCATAACTAACTAATTTTTAATTAGTTAGATTTTCAATAATATCTAAAAAAATCTATAATATTTTTTTAAAAATTCATCTTTATATCAAAAATATTATCATAGCTTCATATATCTATCTTTTTACCTCCATAAAGTCTTGGCTTCGAAAAATCCCTTTAGTTTGTATAGAATTTTTAAATTGTAATAAAATCTTTCAATACTTTATTCACCAGCAAAAGATTATTTTCTTCTTGAATTTTAAGATTGCATATCTCTTGATTTAGCTATTTAATTTTTATCAAATTTCTTAAAAGTATTACTTATATCTTTAAACTTTATTACAAAAAAAATCAATCATAAATATACTTCTGATCATCTGATATCTTAAAAACTTTAGAAGGTGCTTAAAATCCTTATTTATAGACATCTGAGCACTATTTTATTTATATCTCAAAAAACCAAAATTCTATTGCCACAAATATTTGTATATAGCTTTGTAACATAAAAATATATATTTCTAATAATTTTGAACCAAAACCTAGTTAAATTACTAAATATGTTGAATTAATTCAAAATAAAACCACTAATTAAGCAAATTACTTATTACCCTTATATTGCTCAAAGAGTGATAATAAATTCAAAATTGATACCTTTACTTTGAGCATCGATATCTCTTTTACAAAAACTCAAAATCACTCAATTTTTGTACTAAAATTATATCTAAAAATCTAAACTTCTTGATTCTAACCTTTGATGTTTGAATGATCTCCAAAGAATAATCCTAATCTCTAATAAGGCCTTAGACATCCTTGTTGAAGTCCATTGGGTATAACTTTTGGCCAATAGGAATGGAGATTTTTATTATCTATCTCTATTCGTCCACATAGATGGCCTAATTATTCTTTTTGATATTAAAACCTCTTTCCAATCTTTTTTCTAATAAGATTTACATAATATGTGCTCTAAATACCAAATAAAAAAAATAAAACAAGATTCAAGAATCACCAATATCTAACAAATATGATTTAAAATATATAAAAGTTATTATCAATATAAAATCAACCTCAAAAGTCACTATCAAAAAAAAAATTGAAATTGTACCAACTTCAATAGTAGTCTTTTAAAATAGGCTCTTTTCAAAGTGATAATCTAATTATATTTTGTAACCAATTAAAATCCATTGATATTATTCTTACTCAATTGTACAATAAATTATATATTATCTATATCTATATCTATATATAAATATATATGTATATTATTTTTATATGATAGTCCAACTACAATACAACATCATTGTGTTGAAGAATTCAATATTTTCTTATACTTAAATGATGAACCATAGCTTTCCATGAATCCAATATCTATGAATCAAATAAGTATGGAAATATCAAAAGTGATTCTATATAAGCCTTTTAATATAATTTATAGAAGATGGTTATGAAGAAGAGAGCCTACATTGCTCATTAATTATTTTATATAAGATAAGATAAGAATACATACACCTCCCGCTCTAGTTCCATTTGGATTCATAATATAACTTCAAGTTGTCTTAAGGATGTAAAAATCAACTTCTAGCCATAATATTTTTTCTAAGACTTATGTACATTTATCACAAAGCTTGTATTTTTAAAAGAATATAACATCATATTTAGTTTGAAAGATTTAAATGTAATTCCTTAATTTCAATACCTTGATGGATCATTTAATCTTCTAGCATTATAAGAGGTAAGATTAAAATTTATTAAAAAAATTTTAAATAATTAAAATTTTATATATTATTTTTTTTATCCTTTTTAGTAGCTCCAATGGCCCTTCTTCCTTCTCTAATGGTCTAAGAACTTTCTTCAAAGTTAATAAAGTTTGATTTTAGAAAAACCACTCCTCTTTTTTTTTTTCACTACGGTTATATCTTCTCTTTTGAGTTGGCCATGGTAGGAAATTTAATTCAGTTAGAAAGAATAAACTTAAATTTATTAACTTAGATTTATTAATTTATATTCTAATATTATTATTTTATTTTTCCTAAAAAATTAAATTGTATCTCTTCCATTTAGATGGCACTTAATTTTCATAGTAAGACTTGCTTTAATTCTTTTCTCTACAGTTCTAGGTCTTATTGCATATAAAAATCCATATTTATAAAAGAAGTAGGATCTTTCTTTTATATGGAAGGGCCCCTTTTTATATATTGTTTTCTTCTAATGATCTCTTGATAACCTATTAAATATTTATAGTCACTTAAATAGAGCACTTATCTATTTTTAATATAATAGATTTAAGATTTGAAATTACCTTAGATCTTTTCTTTGTCTTGCTGTTAGAACCATATTAATGCATGTTTGCTCTTAATTCTATTATAATATTAGTTTATTTTTCTTTTATGCTTATTGTGATGTGCTAAATATGCCCTTTGTTTCCACTTGTCTCATCTTATTGATGTGCCTCACTCTATTAGGAGTAAATTATTATTTTTGCTCTATATGGGTCTAGAAATTAAGGATGTTTATTGCATATATATTTAAAAGGGTCCTAAGTCCCCTATCTCTTCTTTTGCTATCTTGTCTATATTTCTATCTTATAACCTAAATTTATTTGGTATAACGGGATTTCAAGCCATTATTATTTTTTTACAAATTTTTATTTTTTAAAATTAATGGATTTTTATTCTTGTACCATTATATTGAAGCATTGTTTTACTATTGGATGAATGCTTACTTTCATTGTTGACAAGGTTCTTGCAAATCAATCTCTTTTTAGCTTTGTGTGCTTGCTTTGTGGTGTATGTTGAGACTTATCTCCTAAAATGCTTCGATTGTTGTTGATTTGTGTCATAGTAGAGTATAATGCTATATTCTTTATTATCAAAATTGCCCCTATTCTTTGCTCTTTTGTAATCATGTGGTTTTATTTATATACTATATTGTTGATAACATTGTCTTTTTTATCTATATTTTTTGATTTTTTTTTTTCTTTGTTTATTAAAAGATACTTTTTACTTTCTATCTCAGGTCTTTTATTTATAAATATCATATATAAAGCTAAATATGTTGGAATAGTAGGATCTTCTGTAGAAGTTAATTTGCATATCTATCTCTCAATACTCTCTCTTCTAACATATTATACTTCTTCTATATTATTATATATATGTGAATCAGTCCAATTGCATCCTATATTCTTATAATTTTATATTAGTAATATTGTTGTTTATTCATTGTAGTTTTTTTTCTAAATGTACTACTTAGATTTATTGCCAATTGTAATAAGCGGATTATTTCTTTGTTGATTTAATGCCTTAATATGTCCATTTTTAATTGCATTTATTTTCTATTCTATTGACTTATAATTCCGAGTTTCATTCTTATGAGTTCAAAAAAGTTCTTCAAATAGCGGCTCTTATTGTCTACAAATTTTATTTCTAATGTGATTCTATAAAGCTGAAGCCATGTGTGTCAATAATATTTTTATATTTCTTATCGTATTTATCAACATAGTTTTTTTTTTTTTTAACTTGAGCTTAGTGATTGTTGTTTTCCTACTTTGTTATAATTCAATGTGGTTATTATTCTTGTTGAAGAAGTAATAATAAAAATATGATAAATTACTATATAATAGATATTATCTTAGATAAGTTGCTAATGATCAAAAGACTATTTTATGGATGAGCCACAAGGACAATAGCCTCAAGAGTAGATAAGAGCATAAAAAATATACCAAGAGATATCTTAATAGTAGGTGAAATGTGAAAGAATGTCTTAATGGTAGATTGGATGAATGTAAAATAGAAAAGATAGAAGTTGTCTATTAGGATAGCAACCACCACCTATACATAAAAGAAGTTAGAAGTGAGAGTTATTTTACTTCACACTTCATTTTTTTATGCAATCCTTGCTGATGCTAAATGTTAAAATTTCTTAGTTTATTTTTTCTTCAATAGGTTATAAGCCCACTCACATTTACTTGTGAATTTTGAAATTCTATGAAGTCTTTGTGTTTGAGAAGAATAGATCATTTTTGAGTTTAGAATTGGTTTTATATCTTAAAGTGATATTTTTAAAAACAATAGTATTATGTTTTCTTACTAAGTTAAATCATTGATAGACTAACTTTGTGGTTTCATGTATTAAAGAAGCTTAAGATACTTAAAAGTACTATTATATTGTTGAGAGGTGATTTGTGAGAATAAAAGTGATTTTGGGATGGCAAATCTAATATAAGATACTTATATAGTTCATAAGATATATGAAAAGTCTTAAAAGTGAAGTTGAGAGTGTTTTGAGAGTAAAACCACTTATTTATTTGTAAGAGGGCATTCTAGGATTTGAAGGTAGTAACACCTTCTTTGCTGATTTTGAGAGCTTAAGGACTCTTTTTCTTAAACCTTTTTGATACATTTTTTTTTTAGATATAGCATTAAGTGAAGGTGAGGGCTTCAAGGTCATTAAAAAGTTTAGAAGAAAAAATTTCTATCATAGAAAGAAAAAAAAAAACCTCAAAGTTAAGATTTAATATTCTACTCACATCAAGACATGGGCAACTATTCAAATCAACGAGATAATGTCAAAATTTTCTTCATTTGTAGCAAAGTAGGACATTTTACTCAAAATTATTACAAATGTAAAAAGATAGAGAGGGAGAATACAAATAATATGTAAGATGAATTTAGAAGACAAGATTATATCTTCACAAGAAACAAATAGAATTTCTATGGCTGCCATTGTAAGATGGATTGTAGATTCAAGTTATTCCAAGTGTATGACACCTTATAAGTATTTATTTGATACTTATGAAGTTATTTCAGCATCAAATGTGGTCTTGGCAAATAGTAGCATATGTGAAGCCATTGGAATTGGCACTATTATAATAGAAGTGGTTGTAAATGGAAAAATCAATAGGATCAGATTTAAAGACGTCTTCTATATATCTAAGATGAAGCAAAACATGCTTTCGATGAATAAACTTGTAATGGGACGTTTTATGCTTTAATTCAATATGAATGGATGTTTTGTGAGAACATTGAATAGAAACATAGTTGCCAAGGGCTTTAAAGAGGGACATTTATAGTACATCATTTATAAAAAGGTTAACAGAGTGGAAGTAGCTATATTTGCTAAATTTATATCAAATCAAGATAAGTTGAATATATGGCATCGTTGCCTTGGTCATTTAAATGTGAAAAGCATGATATAGCTCAAGTCTATAATAAATGATTTAGATCTTGGAAAAACAAGTCAAAATGCAATACAACTTATATGTGAAGGATGTATATAAGGCAAACAACAAAGGGCCTCATTTCCAAGTGGTGTAGCAACTCATGCTACAAAGTTGTTAAAAATTGAATATCTTAATATATGTGAATCTCTGAAGATAATAAATATTGGAAGAGCAAGGTATTTCTTTATTTTCAATAATGATTTTTCAAAAAAAGATTTAGATCTATATTCTTAAAGCCAAGAGTGAGTGCTTTTGGAAGTTAAAAGAATTTAAAGCATTTATAAAAAAAAAAATGAATAGAAGATCAAGGTACTACGTATGAATAATTGAGGTGAATACATGTTTAAGAAATTTGATATTTATTTGAAGAATGAAGAAATTATTAGATAAACCACAACTTCATACATGCTACAACAAATTTTTTTTGTTAAAAGGGCAAATAGAACTATTATAGAGATAGCAAGGAGCATGCTTTATGTTCAAAACCTTGGTTATGAATTTTGGACAAAAGTTGTAATCAATACAATATATATAAAGAATAGATGTCTAATAAGTACTCTTGCATCAATGACACTACAAGAAGCTTGGAATGGGAGACAATCTTGCATTTTACATATGCAAATCTTTGGATGCATTGCATATGTAAAGATACTAGATTGTATGAGGTCCAAATTTAATGCAAAAGGTACAAAGTATATATTTTTAGGATATTATGAAGATACCAAGACATATAGGCTAATGTATTTAAATACCAAAAAGATCATTAAAAGTCATGATGTTGAATTTTTAAAGCATAAGAGTACTTATGAGTACTTAGAGATGTATCTAAGTAGAAGTAATAGTATGTTTGTAGATAAATCTTTAAATTCAGCAAAAAAAGATAATAAAGACAATAAAGATGGTAAAGGTATAAATGAAGATAAAAAGCCAAAGAAGATTGAAAAGATGAAGGCTTCTACAATTGCTAAAACCAGTAATAAAAAAATAAAGATGTAAAAGATGATGATAATAATAAGGAATACCAACCTTTGAATAAAAAAAGATAAGTTTTAAGAGAGAAGAATATTAGAAGAAAGCATGGAATGCAACATGGTGAATCTTCTTCTTTAAATGAAAAGAGATATACTTTAAGAAAAAGAAGATTACTTGGTGAATGGTAGAAGAATCACTTCTTTTCTCAAATAAATGAAGAACATGCTAATATTACACTTCTTGCTGATCTATTGACATTATGTGATGTAATGAAGTCTACAAATGCTATGAAGTGGGAGGCCATCAAAGAAGAGTATAAATCTTTCATAGATAATAGAATATGGAAATTGACTCAACTTCCACCAAATCAATCTTCAATTGGTTGTAAGTGGGTGTTTATAACCAAGAGGGATGTAATGGATAATATTGTAAGATAAGACAAAATTGGTTGCCAAAGGGTACTCATAAATTGCTAATGTTGCTGGTGTTGATTTCACATACTCCTATAGCTTAATTCACGACTATTAGAACCATTGTGGCAATTAGAGTAGCAATAGACTTGGAGATGTATCAAATAGATATGAAAACAACTTTCTCAAATGGAAAGTTAGAAGAAGATATCTATATAGATCAACTTTAAAGATTTATTCAAGAAGGCAAACAATACCTTATTTGAGATGCAAATGATAGAAGGTCATTAATGGCGTATATATTTTTTATTGGAGTGGGAATAATTTCATAGAATTATAACAAACAAAAATAATTATAAGATTTACAATAGAGACAAAGTATATAATAATAAGTTATATTGCAATAGAAAAAATTTGGTTAAGAGAAGTTTTGAAGAATATTAGATCTGTATAAGCAAAAATAATTATAATCAATTGTAATAATTAAAGGTGCTTTGCGTTTATAAAAAATCCAAAACATCATTTAAAAACCAAGCACATTGACATTCAACATCACTTTATTAGGGAGAAGATTGAAATAGAAGTGATTAATATGAAGTATTATGCAACACAAGATATACTTGTTGATTTAGTAACAAAAATATTTGTAAAAGATAGGCATCACATGCTGATAAAGGCATTAGATATAAAAGTCTTTGACCAATAGCAAAGTGGAAATATTGAAGAAATAATAATAAAAATATGATAAATTATTATACAATAGATATTACCTTAGATAAGTTGCTAATGGTTAAAGAACTATCCTATGGATGAGCTACTAGAACAACAGCCTTAAGAGTAGGTAAGAGTATAAAAAATATGCCAATAAATATTTTAATGGTAGATGAAATGTGAAAGAATGTCTTAATGGTAGGTTGGATGAATATAAGAGAGAAAGAATGGAAATTATCCATTAGGGTAGCAACTACTACCTATAAATAAAAGAAGTTGGAAGTCAGAGTCATTTTATTCTATATTTCATTTTGTGTACAATCTTTGTTGATGCTAAGTGTTGAGACTTCTTAGTTCTTTTTTCTTCAATAATTCTTTGTCTTTTTTTGTTCCATGTTGGGTCCTTTATTTAGTTTCTTTTAATTTTGTCTAATCTTTAATTTTGTAATTAATATCAAGATAAAATCTACATCAAATAGGAAGGTATAATCATCTAGTATTGATTTTTTTTTGTATATAATAGGATTAGTTACTTACACGTCAACTTCTTATATATCTATTGAATTCAAAAAAAGACAATATCTAACTATTGTTAAGTATTTATTATCTCAACTAGCTCCTAAAACTTATCCTAGACTAGGTACTACTTATAAGGCAACTTTTAGAAATTCATTAAAGAGCCTTTTTAATATAATCTATATAAAAATCTTAATTATTTTTTGTTACTTTGTTATGTTTGAGTTCTTTATGTCTTTGGGTTTGAAATTTGGATCTCATGCTTGGAAGGTGCACATTCTAAGAATATTATAAGAGGGTGATAAAAGAAGTATACTCCTAATTAGTGCCTTTAAATCTACTTTCAAGTAGAAATAATATTTTTTAATATTTTTTCTTGTATAAATTTTTTCTTATAAATTTCTAACTAATATCTTTATTTATTAATAAAAAATATCTTTTTTAGATTTTTTTCAAATAAAATATGCAATTACTACAAGTATGGCTAGATATTATATCTCTGTACAAACTACATCTTAGTCTACCTCTACTACTCTTGAAGTTGTTTTAATAAAAAAAAACTTATGTAACTAAGTGTATAATAAAAAAAAACTTGTGTAAATAGGTGCATAATCAAAAAAAACTTGTGTAACTAGGTGCGTAATGAAAAAAAAACTTGTGTAAATAGGTGCATAATTAGAAAAAACTTGTGTAACTAGGTGCATAACTAATGGGAAGTTTTTCACTAAAAAAGATTCTTGTAAGATGGATTTGCGTGTCTTAATGTATGCTCCTAGAGTTTCTAAGATTGTTTTTTTTTTTTTTTTTTTTTTTTAGCAACATTGGATCTTAAATCTCTCTAATCCATATTTCTGCTTTTCTTGTCATAGGATCTTCTCCTCACTTGAAACCATACTCCTTAATGCAATCTGCATATAATCCCATTGTTATTGAAAACTTTGAAACCCTATATTTATCATCATCTTTTATATCATAGGATCTTCTCTTCACTTGAAGCCATACTCCTCAATGCAATCCGCATATAATCCCATTGTTATGGAAAACTTTGAAAACCCTATATTTATCATTAAAAATTTAAAATTTAAAAAAAAAAAAAAAAAATCTAAATTACCTTGTGGATTCTTAAACAAGTTAGAACTAGTCTTAGCCAATTCTGATCCCCTCACTAGACGCGGGGCCAAAGCCGCGCCCAGTGAGGAGAGCTGAGACTTGTTTTCCGAGATCCGGATTCTACGGAACCATATCCCGTGCCCACCCATCAAAATTTTCGGGTCCAAAATAGTTCTTAGTCCCAATGTTGCCATTGAACTTTACACACTGTTTGAAGTGTTGATTCATGGTACTCTGTGCACGGTGTATTTATCATCAAAGTTGTTTACGTTAGTTCAGTATCATCAGAACTTGTTCTTTGGTAGCAAAAGTTAATATAAATTACTGCAAATTAGCATGTGACGAAAGAAGAGGGCACTTTTCCAAAGAAGTACCAATTGTCACTGTTGCTCCCAACCATTTTGGCGGTGGTATAGAGCAAGAGCATGTTTAAGGATGTTACCTTGAAGATCCAACACCGGTGATTCATAAGCAGAATTACTTCCAGAAATCCAAATTTGAACGCTATGAACCCAGGTTTGAAAATACTATACTGTAGTTAGTGAAAGACATACTTATAGGATATTGTCCTACTTTCATAAGGTAGTAGCTCTTTCTAGTCAGAAAACAAGTAATGGAAGAGGGTATTAATTACTGTACACTTACAATATTGCACAGAAAGCTAAGGACATTGAGTGATCTCGTACTGATGTCGAAGTTGAAGTTTTGCCTGCATTTACTTAATGAGCAAACCCTATGGTGCAACATCATTGAGTACGTAGTGTGTACTGAGATCGGGATACTGTGTGCTGACATTGTAAGAATTAATATGCTTCGATGCTACTTCTTCGTTTAATGAAGTTGGTATTTAGAAGATGCATCTTCCCTTTCACTTTCTCTTCCATGTCATTTATGATTGCATTATCCCTTCGACATGCTTTCGAAGCGGGAAAAAAGATAGACAATGGGAGTAATAACATACACAGGAAGAGCAACCAAGAACGAGTGCCACATGTGTAGAATAAATTGATGCAGAATCTGCACAAGATTGCCATGTCCATTATGACGCGCAAATATTGCAGGTTCTAGTGTATAGGAATCCTCAATACTTTCAATATTATGTCAAAGATTTGTAGCTGGAATTGGGCTCCTAGTCATTGCCAAGCGACATTAGGCTGTTGGTTATCATACTAGGAGGTAGTCAGCTGGTAGCAGCATTGAGAGCTTTCCAGCATCAACTCTAACAGCTCAAAAGATGATTCAAACATCCTCGGCCAGCGGCTGTGTACAATTTCCTCAAATGCAGATTGCAGAGCTGCAGGCTCATCTAACCAACGGAGCCATGCTCTAACCCGAATCTCATCGGGTGATCAATACTTGCATAGGCACATAATAGCGGGCAGGACAGTGGTAGAATCCTGTTGATGATTTAACTCACAAACTGCTCTGAGTCTGGCAGGTGAGCAGTCCGATGCAAGAGATTCACAATTGTTATATCAAAGGCATCTCTGTAAGGGGAGACATCACTGCCAGGCGCGCTGTAAAGCAAACCTGGAATCACTGTGTTCAAAATCGTCTCCCGCATTGCATCCCTCTCAGCAGAAGAAATTTTTTTCAGGACGTCTACAGCATTAACCCGTCCCGCCCTCACTTCGTCCTCAGATATATACACGGACCACGAAGATTCATCCTGAGGCAAGTGCCAGGGATATTGGAGGTAAGCAGTTGCCGGATGGAACAACACGGGGATGCAGCCTGCGATCAACGAGTCGAAGACCGAACGCCGAGTGGGGGAATCTCCAACCGGCTGCATGCAGAAATGACTCGTCAAGAAGGCCTTGGTCACAAAAGCAGGATGCTGACAGAGATCTTTGTTGCATTCAACGAAACGGCACACGGCCTCTGAGGATGCATCCCGGCATTGCCGAACGAGTGCGCTTCGTACATTAGATGGATCATTGCGGCGCTCTTTCCCGACGAAAGCAATAAGACTGGTTCGTTCCTGCGATTTCACATGCTGCAGCCATGTATCGATATCGGAAGCCGACTTCGGGTGAAAGTACGTCGGGTGAGGCACTCCGATGTCGTTCTTGCTCCAGGGGTTGCGCTCGATCATAACCTTCGTCACTTTTTGAAGTTCAGGAAACTCCAGCAACCTGCTTCCCCAGTTGCCATCTAACTGACGCCGGAAATCCCAAGAGATTTTTCCTAACACTAGCACATGGTCGAGCCCTCTTCGTCGCCTCCAGGATGGCTGTTTCTCAAGCCAGTGCACGAGCTTCCAGCCCAAAGCATCACGGTTGGTGTTCGTAGCGTTTAAGTCAAAAAGCCACCGAATCACATCTAGACCGCCATAGTAAGGGATGTAAAACAAATTAGCAAGGTTAGGATCCTCAGTGCGGCACTTGTACTTCATAATTCGAGCATGTGAGACAAGTTCCAGAGCATACTGATGTGTGCTGAACCAACGATCGGCGGGGAGGAAGATTTGGGTGCCGTTATCCATAGAGTTTTCAGGTTTTCCAATTCCCGAATCCGCGAAGAAATCGCAGAGATTGAACCATGGAATCATGGAGTCACACCTTTCGGTGAGATGCTCATTAAACTCCGGGGGAAGATCATAGACATACACGTACTTTCCTTGACATGAATCTTCAGATCGTTCAGATTTCCTGGTTGCGTACGGCAACGACATTGACCTCATCTGATCGAAAATCTCCATTGCAGCTATGTTGGTAGGGGAGCTGAGGTTTCCAGTGATCCTTGAGGGCTCTTCCTGTTCAGCTGTGGTGCTGAGAACATTGCCAGTGGTGGTATCCGGTACTACAGAAGATCCCTCATTACGGTCTGGTTGATTAGACTCTGCAGTGGTCTGCGCATTTCCATCTGCTCGGTGCTGCGCAACCGCTCCCAGGTCTTCATTTCGGACATCTTTAGATTGCGTAGAGTCATGTTCTCTCCAACCTTCGTCGTACTTGGACTGTGCAATTACCACTTCATATTCTTCATCTGCGGTGTTATCAGTTTTAAACTGCGAACTACTTTTAACTACAGGGTCCGCACTTTTAGGCTCGTCGTGTTCTTGAGATGTGGGCTTGAAGGTCATAGAGTTGTCAAACTGAGCCGTAACTACGTCTGTGCGCGGATGGAACCGAGCAAGGCCGACGTCAACTCGCCCATCCTGGGCTTCAATATTTTCCTACAAGCGTCGGTGACAGATCAAGATAGACCGTTAGTTTCCGAATCAGGCATGAGTAGGTATTAATCTTGTGCTTGATATTAAAATTAGCAAGTGAGTCTACATCTGAACAGGAACTCACGCGCTTCAACAATCGAATCGAGTAGTTCCAGTTGAGATGAGCGGGATGAATAGTTTAACCATCCTTCCCCGCTACAAAAAGACATGATAATCCTGTGGTTTCTGAAACACATGCATGTAACAGTGGGAAAAACAGCAGTCAGATTTAACAGACAGATTCCTCATGAAAAAAGTACCTTGTGTCGTTGGACTGTGTAAGCACCCAGAGATTCATGCTCTGGAATCGGGATGCCATGGGTCGGCCCACTGCTCGAGCGGTCTATGGGCGCCATCGATGAGGAATTCCATACGACGAACAACACCATCACACAAAACGATACTAAGATCTTCAATCTCGCGGTGCTAAGAGGCCCCTTCGCGATCCCGCTTCGTGTAGCATATTTGTCACCCATCTTTCTCTCCAGCTACTAAATGTCAAGTACTCACACGCCTGGTATAATGCACATCTGCCTCAAGATTTGGATAATGCTTAAACTGCATACCATGGATCGTTTAGAATGGGTGACAGATCACCAAATACTCATCATTACTCCCAAACCCCCGAAAAGAAGATCTTTCCCTTCACGGTGGTACTCCCACGCTTGCTGTCGTTAACATATCTGAGAGCAAGTAGACGAGACGCCGAGGAAGACAAAATGCGTGGTTTGAAAAGAAGTATCAAATGCGTTGTGTTGTCTGATACATTCAGAAGCAGAAGCTGATAAGTTTGATTGCAGCCTGGGCGGCGCTGTTGTTCTTATGAGAAAGCAAACTCCTCCGAAGGAATGAGCTGATGCAGCAGTAATCGAAATGTTTTGACAAAGCCTTGCAGGGTTTACGGAGAGGTGCAGCTGCAATGAACAACCAGTGACCCAGTTAACATTTAAACAAAGAAAAAACTACCATAGGACATTGTTTCACCGCATTTTTGCTTCACCAACTCCAACGAGGAGAACACTGCAAGAACATTCAGAGCGCACAACCCAATCGACCGCCCGACCTACCTCGTCTTCAGATTTTAAATGTGGTCGCTTTCTGTACATTAGAACTCTCGAGAAGCTGCCCCATGCATGTACACTGTCAGGAGGGTACACTGGTACATGCGAAACGAAACGTCGAGCTGATCTGTCAAATTTCCAGCTGCGTAACAGCAACAAATCGCTGTCACGTGTAACCTCGCACGCACAGACAAGGCTTTTCTCTAAAACTACTCAAATGCCTTCGAAACGGCTGAGGGGAACTGACCCCAGCAGCAAGTAACTCGAAGAATCCTTTTTGTCAACTGAGATCCAGAGACACTGTCTACCCCAAACTGCACGAACTGCGCGATGCATACGCTAATGTAAGTAACATCACGATCCACTTACTCCGTCTCCAGACTGTAGAAGCTTGAAGGATGAATCAAGATCGAAACAGAACTGCAATAGAACCACAATTGCGAGATGATATTGTAGGGAACTTCACAGAGGCGAACAGTGAGGGTTCATGGTTGGCCAGCCTGCAGTTGCGAGAAGCTTCAAGGAAGATTATAAGGAAAATTCTCTCACAGGAATCCAGCAGAACTGCGCCGATGGGGATGAACTCCGCGAACTCAGGCTTCTTTTTCAGGTTCCTTTTTTTAAAATACCTGGTGCGTCAATCAGGGGCCACATTTAGCGCGCACCATAGGATAAGTAATGGGGGTCACCCCCAAAACTGAAAGGATGTGGACCCACCAGGGTGAGTGCCCTCCAGTAGAGTGATGCTACTCTACTGCTCTTCGTCAGAGCAATGCTGATACATCTCCACCTGTAACAACACCTACCAACTAAGGCTTCAGCGGCGAATATTTTTTGTTTGATTCTTTGTCCAAGTGCCAAGTTGCGATGTAGTAGTTCAGGTTGGCGTTGTTCACTCACACGTGAAACTGTCATCTGTGGGGACTTCATTCACCAAAACAAAACAGATTGTGGTCATCATACCAAGAGGATATGATATAGAAAATCTCTTCTAAAAACCGACGTGGGTCTGTATGGAAATAGATTTGACTTTGTCAAAATTTTGAAGGTGAGATAAGATTAGAGGCAACTTTAAATTGTTCCTTGTAAGTCACACAAGTTGTATCTTTTGGTAGCTTTAAGAATAGCATTATGACATTGGTTACCTCATTTGTGTATATATGTATACAAAGCAATATATATATATATATATATATATACTATTTTTTACTATAAGGAAATAACTTTTTCAAAAATATTTTATAATGCTACACTCTTTGTAATGTTGTATAAAGTGCATAATTTGTTAGGTAATGGATAAGTAGATAGATAAATAGATAGATATGTAAACATAAGTTTATATATTATTTTATTATTTTTGAGAATATATTATATATAAATTTCTTTGAACAATACATTTGTTAGTTAAATAAATGATATAAATATTTTAAGATATACATAATTACATTGAAGAAACCTTTATTTTTTCTATCTTTCAAATCTAACAAATTTCTCTTTATGCTAATTTGTACATATAATGCATTTAATGAATTATTAACACTTTATAGTATATATTTAATGTGATTACTTAAACCACAATTAGTATACTTAAAATAAAAATTAAATTACTATATAATTTAAAATTAGTAATTAAAATTTAATAACTTATGTTCTATTTTAATTTTTATAAAAATAATTAAATATATAATATTATTATAAATTTAACCACATCACTTTTTAATACAATCATATATCATACATCATATATTATAGATAATTTGTTAATGATATGAAATATAAACAATTAAAGTATTAAAATACTCTTATGTCACTCAAAAAGAATAAAGAATCATTCAAAGATGGTATAATATTAAACAAAAAGGACTATTGTCATAGATATAAGATTAACTCTAATAATCATCTAGTTAATATAGATAGATAGAAATAGATAGAAGTAGGATAACTTGATAATATTTTAGAGATAAGCTTCTTAGAAGCTTCATAGATGTGATTTCACCTTTATATATGGCTATAGGTGATTGGTAGGCTAGAAACTTGGCCAACAAATTAGCCACATATCGCATATGTTGGTAGCTTGTAGAACACACTAAGTACGTGGCACACATATGGAAAACTTATCTTGTAAGTTTGACACATGTCTTGTAAGTTGGACACGTGTTGGAAGTTGTATAAAATGCCGCCACATAGCTCATAGATAGAAAGTATATATAGAGACAAGAGTGAAGCCTTCTTCATTCTTGTCAACTCTTTTCTTACTTTTAGTCTAATTCAAGAGTCTTTTATATTTTTAAGTCTTTGATAATAGCCATTCTAATTTCTTCTTCAATATATATATACTTTCTTATTTCTATTTTGTTATTTTTCTTTGACATAGGTTTCACTAATTTATGTATCTTTTTCAGTTTGTGTCCTTGACAAATTGACAAGAATGAAGATACAATATCAAAGCTTTGTCTTTTTTTGATTAAGAGTAGATTACCTCTTTTTCTTAATAAGACATAAGTATATTAGAAGTTGTAGATTACCTACTTCTAAATTGATATTATTTATAGAATTTATTTTTATTTTTATTTTTATTTTTTGAATGTTTTATTTTATAATAAAAGTAGATATTCTTTCCTTTCTATTGTATTATCATGGCAGAGCTTGCTGAAATAAAGAGCTGAATGGCACAAATATAAAAATAAATGAGAAAGTTAATGCTTGCAATACATCAACTCAATGTATCACCACAAGAAATAATAAGATTAGCAAGAAGTAAAGATATAGAGATGATTGGAGCTGCTTCAAGCTATACCACTTTACTTATAATAGAATACCATTTAAGCATCAAGAAAGCAAAAATTAGTTTTTTGTCACAGACGTAGAATATAGACTCGAAGTCTAAACAAGAAGTTCAAGAAATATTGGGAAGAACTAGATTAATCAGATGAGTATAAAAACAACACCAGAGAGGTGAGCTAGAGCTCCAAGAGATGTGTTGTCGAAATTGAAGAACTCTTCAGCCTCAATTCCAATATATACTCTTATCTAAGAAGCTTCTCAAGCAGTTTCCACCAACTAGGGAGCTTCTCAAGCAACTTCCACCAACTAAGAAGATGCTAGAAGGCTTTGAAAGGTTCTAGAGAGTTTTAAGAATCTTTTAGAATATTCTAGAAGATTCTGATAAGTATGTCCTTGACATCACCTCCTCCTTTAGCTTCAAGGTCTCCTGAGAAGCCATTTGAGATGTATACTCACAAACGTAAAAAATCAAAGATTTGACGTATAGTCTCTGCAATATATTCCAATTTTCGTTTACGAGGCAGATGATTCATGGGCCCTAATAGCCACCAGTAATAACTAACACCTTCCACTTGAGACCATGCCTAAATTTTTGTGTCTTCATTGTGGAAGTAGTCTAAAAATATTGTTTCGCCACTACCTTCATGAGCTGGTTTAGCTTCAAAGATAATCACGAGTGACCTGCTACTTGGTATTCTTTGACGTCTTTTTTGTTCTTCTAATTCTTCATCTCGAAGGTCGACGTTGTCGTACTGAAATTGCTTACAGTATGTAAAATCCACTCAAAATGCATAATATGTTTATAGATTTAGATATGTGTTAGAATGATTAGTAAAATAAATTAAAGGGATTGATAGAAGAAACTTTATTTTATTTTTACTTGTTTTGATTATAATATTTAAAAATTATAAGATCTAAATGATTAGTATGAAGCCTTGAGAGAAGGTGGGAGCCTAAGGATGAAAATATAAACTAGTAGGAGGCTAATTGGGAGGGATGAAATGAAGGCATGGTCGGATGAAGGCAAGGAATGGGAAACTTCATCCCTATTGGTCGAATACCATGTCTAATGGGCTTTGAGGAGACTGCCCGCGACCTTAACAAGGATTTCGGCGATTTCAAAGAGGCCATTAGAAAAATAGAGACTAGGGTTGTAAAGTTTAGGATTTTGGATACAATTTGTGTATAAAAATTAGAGGATTTGGAGTTAGGGTAAAGAAGTTATAGCCATTTGAAGATAAGGTGTCAATATGAGACATACTGTCATTCTTTTGAGGATTGGAGAAGTTGTATGAAAGCTTTTGGAAATCAAGAGATGCGGCTAGAGAGGGGATTTCAAGCTCTATACTTGATGTGGAAGAATTACTACATTTGGAGTTTTGAAAAAAGAGTTAATTGGGAGTCAAAGACAGCAGATCGAATTCCAAGGTAGTAAGTAGGCCGTTTTGTTGATAGTCATGGGGTTTGCCATATCTTAAGTTTTTAGACGAATTTTTGTCTCAAAATTTCCAAAAAGGTGTATGATTATGCTAAGAAGCTATAAATCAAAGTTTCATAGCATTTGGACTTTTAGATTGTGAGATATGAAGAATTTAGTACACAGGTGTTTGTAAATAAGGGTTTAAAGCTACTGCTAGGGTTTTAGCGATATCTAAAGATTGATAATGAATCAACAATTGAAATTTGTGGTGGTAGTTGTGAAGAATACATCAGGACTTCATGTAAATTTGGAGTAGATTTGGACAATTGGATTAAAAGTTATGGGTTATTGAAGTTCGGAAAAAATTCCCTTCTACGGGGGAATGAGGGTTTAGAGTATTTTGTTATGTTTTGAGTGGTTTGAGGAAATTAGGCTTATGTATTGGATGTAATAGCCCTATGAAGATCTCTTTTATATAAACTTGGAGGTTTTTATTATACTTAAATCTTGCTTGAGTAATTGGTAATTCTAGGTGGTACGCCACAAGATTGATCTGCTTCTGGATAACAAATGGTTCCAATCTTCAGTAGTCCAACTTATCACATGGTTGCTTCGTCTTGATATTCCATCAAAGCAGCCATATTTTATCTCCAATTTTGAAATTAGGTGCGTGATTCCAAAATTTATCTGCGGATGCTTTGTAAGACTCTTGGACAATTTGCAATTGAAGCTTCAATGTGGTTTGAAGCTCCGATAGCTGCTTCACCAATCCTTCAACTGTTGGATTGTTATTTGCTGATGGACTCAATAGATCAAGCTTCAGATGGTACCCATAGTTGGAAAAGAATGGTGTTGTTATATGCAAACTCGGCTAGCAATAGATATGCAGTCCAATCATCTTGCTGATAGTTGATGCTACATCATAAATATTGTTTCAAAACTTGATTCACCCGTTCCGTTTGGCCGTTAGTTTGAAGATAGAATGCCGAAGAAAGCTTGATATCTACCTTCAATATCTTAAAAAGAGATCTCCAAAACTTTGATACAAATTGGGTTCCTCGATTCGACACGATATCATCTGATAGACCATGATATCAATGCACATTATCAAGGAAGAGCCTTGTTATATCTTTGCTTGATGATGTCTTCTTATAAGAGATAAAATGTGCCATCTTTGTAAGTCGATCCACGACAACAAAGATGTTGTCAAATGAATTCGATGGCGGCAGGTCCGTAATAAAGTCCATGGAAACTGAAGACCATAGATGACGCAAAATAAGCAATGGCTATAAAAGTCCATAAGGGCGATGCCGAGGATTCTTCGATCTTGAACAAATGTCACAAGAGAGGACAAAATCTTTCACATCCTTTCACATTTGGAGCCACCAAAAATCTTGAGAAATGAGTTATAAGGTCTTGTTGAATCCAAAATGTCCCGCAGCTGGAAAGTCATGATGAGATTGAAGGACTCAAAGTCATGCTGGCCCTTTTGGGATATAGAGCCGCTCCTCAAAGTATAAAAGATCTCCTTCGACCTTGAACTTATCATCATTGATACACTGCTTAATATCAAAGGCTACTGAATCTTCAATGGTCGTGGTACATACCTGGTTGAAGAAGTTGGCATCAATTGATACAACAGCAGCACAAATCTTGAATTGCTCTAGCTTTAACAATATCGTACATTGTTGATCAAGCGCTACTTCTCCAACCTTCGATGCAAGATATGATCTTCTTGATAATGCATCGGATAGCCCTTACTGCTTTCCAGGCCAATAAGTAATAACAAAGTCAAACCTAGATAGCGACATATTCTATTGAGCTTGACGACGATTTAGAATCCAAGTCGACATAAAGTACTCCAGATTCTTGTGATCCGTATATACGATTACCGGATATGCAGCTCCTTCAAAGAAGTGATGCCACTCTTGGAAAGAATCCACTATAGCAAGGAGTTTCTTATTATGGATCTTGTAGTTGATCTCAATTGCAAAAAACTTTTACAAATAGAATGCAATCGGATTAAGCTTATTGTCAATGGCCATCTACAAAAGTATGGCTCCTAAAGCAGAATCCGAAGCGTCGGTTTTCAAATAGAAAGCCTATGCAATGTTTGGATGTACCAAGATTGAAACCGTTGTCGGATAGAGAGAATTCGCCTTGGAAAAATATTGGGTTCCTAGCTGCTACTAGAACTAGCAAGGAACAAGAGAGGGAGTTGTGCAAGTATCTTCTATATTTGCACAATATTTGTTCAAGCTTTCAAATTATACTTGTATTATATTTGTACAAGACTTGTACAACTATAAAGTATAAATCCTTGAATAATACTTATATAAATACTTATATAATACTTGGTATAATACTAATATAAATACTTATATAAAATAATATATGAGCCTTAGTATAATATTTATATAAGTACTTATATAAACACTTATACAAATATTATATATAATACTTATAGAATACTTGTATAAATACTTGATATAAATATAAGTATATATACTTTTATAATAAGTATAAGCAAAGTGTGTATATATTCAAGTATACCTCAAAATACAACCGCATATGAGGAATACAAGTTATACAATAAGCTGAAACTAAATAAATCACTAAAAATCCATCCAAAGTTCAAATTAAGTGTGCTTATAGCCTATAGAAAGCCAATAATCCATTGTAAAACATATCAAAATTTCACAAATAGATGACTTACCGTTTAAAAGTTATGGCTAAAAGAAATAGGCACCAAGATTTCCCAACAAATGCAAAGGCAGCAAAGCTCTTCTTCACTTCAGCCTTCATTGTGATTACTATCATCCTCCAAATTAGGCATGCAATAGCTTTTTAGAAAGCTCACTCCATCATCTAACTTATTCTAAAATTTTGCATGCATGCCTATCAAACTCCAGATTTTATAGCTAGTTGATTCTACTCTTCAAACCCTAGCAACAATTTGCCCTCTTCACACTTCATGGCTCATAAAACTTTCATAAAAGCTCCAAATGTATTGATTTTTGTTTTTATAGAAAGCTTACACAAGCTACTATAAGCATCTAAAATATCAAATATATTGAAGAGATTGTCCGACTTAGGTGGTTGAACAAAATCTCTACCCTTCTTCATCGAGTGGTAGCAGACCCTTTCCCACTCTCAAGCTCACAACTTTTCTTTTCAGCCTCCAAATGCTACAAGAAATGTCTTGATAGGAAGCTAGCATGATTTTCCACACTCTCTATAAATTTCACTAAGAAAGACTTGAAATCAAACTTGTAGTGGTAGATCAAAGTTTCTGCCATCACTTTTTAATAGTAGCACACCTCACTCTACTAAAACAAGCATAAATTTTTGCTCACAACTCTAGTACAAGCAAATAAGTAGGTTCTAGAATCTTCACAACTCAAAAAATACACACTTCAATTTTCATAACAAACGCTTCTATATCCTCGGAGTTATCTCTCTCCAAAATTCACCACTCAAAACTGCCAAATCCTAGGTCTAGGAAGAGGAGTATATCCCCCTTTCCTTCCATATTAGACTATGACACGCCTACATGGGCAGCCAAATCCTATTGGACAGGCCCTATTCACCCCATGCTCTTCTTTCTTATCCCTCACAAGGTCCATTTTATCTCAAAAGTCAACAAGAAAGATAAAACAACCTTTATTTTTCTTCTAATTACAAAAGAGTCTATTCTAGGATATAAGTAAGGTAGGAACAAAATAAATAGCCATCTTAATTCACTAACTAAGTGGCTAAAATAAATCTTCTTTTTATAATATCTTCTAAAATAATCTTTAGCACTCACATATATAATAACAATAAATACAAGATATATAATATTTTTATACACTGCACGTAAATGCAGTATGACAACGCTCCAAGTTTTGAGGTTTTTTCAATCAAATCAAGTTGATAATAGTTCTACAACCCGAACGTTATCCGATGGAAGAGTCATGCATTGGATTGGTTGGAACTTTGTTTACAGAACAAGCTCTATCATGATTTGCTCCTCTGTTCAAAAAAGTATCACCGATTTTGAACAACTTTGAGACTTTTTGGGAGGCATTTGCAGAAGCATTTGGCGAGTATGATAAGGCTCAATGGACTACAACAAAAATTTAGTCGCTATGACAAGGAATTTGCTCTGCATCAGTTTATACATCGAATTTTAGGCAATTAGCATGCGACATCAACTGGGACAAAGAAGCATTGATAAGTCAATTCTATTAGGATCTAAGGGATGACGTGATGGATTTATTGTTATATCTTCCTGATCCACAAACGCTCAATGAAGCCATTAGCCAAGCTATGAAGTGCGATAACCACCTATTTCAATGTCGCCAAGATCAACGCTCTAAACAATATACAAGTATCATGGACATATACATAGTTACTTATATGATCAGATAGAACTAGATAAAAGAAGGTAAAAGCAGGTTAATTCCATAATATCTTTAGAGAAACTTCCTAGAAACTTTATAGACGTTGCTTTGACTTTATAAGTGTCCATAGTAGACTTTTGGATTAGAAACTTGGTCAATAAGTTAGCCACATGTCGCACATGTTGGTAGCTTGAAGACCAAGCTAAATACGTGGCGAACATATAGGAAACTTGCCCTGCAAGTTTGACACGTGTCTTGCAACTTGGACACGTGTCTTGTAAATTGGACACGTGTTGGAGGTCCTATAGAATGTCGCCACTTAGCTCTTAGGTAGATAGTATAAATAGAGACAAGAGTGAAGCCTTCTTCACTCTTGTCAACTCCTTTCTTGTTTCTAGTTTGATTTCAAGAGTCTCTAGTTTTCTTGTCTTTTGGCAATAGCCATTCCAGTTTTTTTTAATATATACACTACCTTGTTTCTATTTTGTTATATTTCTTTGAAAGTGTTTTTCACTTACTTATTTGCTTCCGTTGAGTTCTTGTCCTTGACAACAAGTCGTCACGGTGCAACTATATCAGCAAGTAGCCTAAATTCACAATCGGAGGCAAAAGACATGCAGATTGATGCAATATGTATCAAATTCCTTACTCTACAAGAAAAGAAGCATCGTATGGAAGAAGGTTTGTGTTTGTATTGCGGTGGAGAAGGCCATAGAGCTAGAAGCTGTCTTAAGAAGCAAAATAGACATAGCATCAAGACTAGAGGTGCATTTGTTCAGAAAAACGAGGATGCCCGGCCACAATAGGAACCGTGCGGTTGGACAAATCAATACCAGGTTCCTTTCTTTCTACTTAGCCTACCCGTTGTTCTACAATTCTTTTGTCTTTTAGCCTTCAAAAATTAAAAATCTTAGCCTTATTAGATTCAAGAGCATCTGCTTGTTTTTTAGATCAAGAATTTGTTAAGCGTCACAAAATTCTCCTAATACAAAAAATTAAGCCTGTTCACGTAGAAGTAATAGATGGATGACCTTTATCATCCGGTAGTATCACCCATGAATCAGAATCTATAGAGGTGACATTTAAAGACTATAGTAGTTATATTATTTTCAACATTATTAGCACCCTGTCAAACCCTGTTATTCTTGGTCTTTCTTGGTTGAAAAAATATAATCCATCCATAGATTGGAGGTTGCAAAGGATAACATTTTCTATAAAACAACCTAAAGACAAGCCTCGAAGAAGACCCCAAATCAAAAAGTCTTTATTTATTGGAGCAAGAATGTTTGTAAAATTGTGCAAGGAAGGCACACCATTAGTCATTTATGCGACTCCAACTAGTGGAGAGCAGATTTCAATAGCAGATATATCAGAATAATACAAGGATTTTCAAAACATGTTCCAAAAGAAGAATGTTGACATGCTACTGGAGCACCGGCCATATGATTGTGCCATAGAATTACAAGAAGGAGTACAACCGCCTTTTGGCCCAATCTACAACCTATCGCAGACGAAATTGGCTGAGTTGCGGAAATACATTGACAAGAACCTAGCCAAGAACTTCATTTGTCATTCAAAGTCACCAGCTAGGGCACCAATCTTATTTGTGAAGAAAAAGGATGGCTCACTATGGATGTGCATGGACTATCGAGGTCTCAACAAGGTGACAAAGAAGAATTACTATCCATTACCTTTGATCTCTAGTCTTCTAGAATAATTTGGACATGCAAAGATCTTTACAAAGATTGATCTAAGGGGAGCTTACAACCTTCTGCAAATCAAAGAAGGAGACGAATGGAAGATAGCTTTTCGTACAAGATATGGCCATTTTGAATATAATGTCATGCCATTTGGTCTTACCAATGCTCTGGCGGTCTTTCAACACATGACAAATGATATTTTTTGAGAGCATCTAAACGATTTTGTTGTTATCTATCTGAATGATATCTTGATATTTTTCAAGAACAAAGAAGACCATGAGAAGCATGTTTGTTTAGTACTCAAAAAACTATGTGAGTAAGGACTCTACTCCAAGTTGGAGAAGTGCTTATTTCATCAAATTGAGATAGAGTTTTTAAGATTCGTTGTGACTACGGAAGGCTTGAAGATGGATCCCAAGAAGGTAGAAGCAATTGTATCTTGGGAAGTTCCAAAGACGGTTAGAGACGTACAATGTTTTCTTGGCTTTGCTAACTTCTATCAGATCTTCATCAAAAATTACTCTCAAGTTGCTGCTCCATTCACTTAACTGACATGAAAGGATAAGCTCAAATGAGGACCTTTAGCGGAAAAAGCATTTCAAAATCTTAAGACGGCATTTACTATGCTATCATACTGCATTTATATATAGTGTGTAAAAATATTATATATCTTATATTTATCGTTATTATATGTGTGAGTGCTAAAGATTATTTTAGAAGATATTATAAAAAGAAGATTTATTTTAGCCACTTAGTTAGTGAATTAAGATGGCTATTTATTTTGTTCCTACCTTACTTATATCCTAGAATAGACTCTTTTGTAATTAGAAGAAAAATAAAGGTTGTTTTATCTTTCTTGTTGACTTTTGAGATAAAATGGACCTTGTGAGGGATAAGAAAGAAGAGCATGGGGTGAATAGGGCCTGTCCAATAGGATTTGGCTGCCCATGTAGGCGTGTCATAGTCTAATATGGAAAGAAAGGGAGATATACTCTTCTTGCTAGACCTAGGATTGGGGCAATTTTGAGTGGTGAATTTTGGAAAGAGATAGTTCCGAGGAGATAAAAGCGTTTGTAATGAAAATTATTAGGTATGTTCTTTAAGTTGTAAAAATTCTAGAACCTACTCCCTTTCTTATATTGGAGTTGTGAGCAAAAAATTATGCTTGTTTTAGTAGA